>QXVZ01012052.1:0-25659 GCA_008931825.1 Phallusia fumigata | reverse complement strand
CTGATCCTTTAAGATCGAAACCACTGTTGCAAGAAAAGGAGCACACTGACCCTGCACTTGATCCAACAGTACATGACACGTCACCATTGGTTGGAGGGCTTATCGGTGTGCACCCAATTTCTACATGCACATACAAAATACTAAATAAATTAACAAAAGCACCACTTGAGTAAATTGATTTTTGCATTAGTTTAGATCAGGTTTAAAAAAATTGAAATAGTTAAAGGCGAGTTCTAAAATACTCCAAAAAAGACTAAACGTAGAAATCTTTAAGAGTGGTCCACTTTAGGCATGCAAAGTAATACATTTAAAAAGATTTACTGGCACAAAACACAACGTACTTGAACATTTCGGGTCATCAGTATCACTTAATATCCACGAGCCACTGTTACAAACAGCCGTTTTTGATCCTTCCAGTTTCCAAAAAATGTCACAGGAAAATGTCACAACAGATCCATCATTCGTCCCATCACTGTAAGACGTTGCCACTATCCCTCCACTGAATGGTGCAGATACAAATTCTGTGCAATCATCTAAATGCATTCACATAATATATCAATAATACATCAGAAAATTACTAACCAGTGTAATAGGGATAGTCCAGTATTCAGTTAAAAACTTGAGACACCAACATTTTCTAGTTTTGCTGATGCAGTTATACTACTTCTATTCAACTTTGCAGCCGGTTCTATCCTACCTGCTGCGCTGCATACAATTTGATTGAATAAAACCAGTGACAGTACTTCCAGAAACATTAAGCCTTGCTACAGGTTTCGTAACTACATATATTCCACCATCAAGCTCGAACCTACAGAAACATACATCTAATACATTGTTGCAGTCATCCCCTAATAAAATGTCGTGTGCCAGGTTCGCTGCAGCGATTGCGCGCCAATTTTTCGTTTTGTTTTCTCTGACTTTACTTTCCATTTTCTGAAATAAAAAAAAATTATTTAGGTTTTTTAAGTTTCCAACGTTGTATAAATAATCTTGTTGATTAACTTGTTTTTTTCGAAAAAATATTTTGCTTTGCAGGTAAAAATTGTTAATATTCTGTCATTTATTAGGTCAATAACAATTTGACATAAATTTTTAAAATATAACAGTAGAAAACGAGAGCAAAAACATCGAACAGGGCTAAAAATGTGTTTATGCTAAACCATAGTATCTGTGGCTAAACGATGCAGGATAAAAAATAGTGCGATTACCGTTCAATTTTTGGCCAGTCATGCATAAAGACACGGGGAGGTTCTCTTTTTGCAAAAGTTCAGCGTTGTGGGTTGTGAAATAATCCAACTGAATCATGCCTCCTAAGTTCGATCCAACCGCCATTAATTATGGTAAGAGAATGAGCCTATTTTTAGCAAAAGTTTTTGGAAATAATTTAACTCTCAAATGCTTATCTGCTGCAGTGTACCTTCGTGTAACTGGAGGTGAAGTGGGGGCCACAGCGTCGCTTGCCCCAAAGATAGGACCCCTCGGACTCAGCCCTAAAAAGGTGGGTGACGATATTGCCAAGTCAACTCAGGACTGGAAGGGTTTGAGGATTACCGTTGAGTTGAAAATCCAAAACAGGTGGGTAAAATCGTTTTCACAACAGTTAAAACCTACTCTAGTTCCAAATGATGACAAAAGTACGGCGCAGTGAGATGTGTGGTATTGCTTTGGTTTGTTTGTTGGTAGCAAATAACTTGTTTTTTTAATATAATAATTTGAAAGCAATTTAAAACTGACATGTTGGAGCAAAAAGACCAAAGCAAGTTATTCAGTGATCGTGAATAACCGAACCTGATGGAAAATTTCTATTTAAACTAAATGAATCGTTGCAAAACAAGGCTATTAAAGACACATGCATTTTTCAGGCAAGCCACAGTGAGAGTGGTACCAAGTGCATCATCCCTTATTATCAAGGCTCTGAAGGAACCTCCACGAGACCGTAAGAAAGTCAAGAACAGTAAGTCAACTTGTAAACTTTAGAACAGGCTGTAAAAAAATGACCGCTACACCTTGTGCCCTAAGTAGTAATAAGCACATCAAAATAAACTTTATAAATTTGCACCCTTAATTATAGGTTTAATTTGTAACGAGTCGTCTTTTAGCAGCATAGGAAATACCTGTACTTTTCCCACTGTAAAAATCCTGTACCATAGCTCTAGCCATGACAAGATTCAATTGCTTGTCTCATAGCATACCTAAATTTGAACATGCAAAATATTTGTTATAGCCTATATAATATGGATTGACATTTTAAGATAATTTGATTGGTTGGGGTTGGCATCCTATCCACACGTAATGTGAATCCTTGCCGCCGGTGAGCACACATCGATACCAAAGCAGTGGTGTTGAACTATTTGTTGCTTACACTCATCTTTCAGTATTGATTTTCAGTCAAGCACAATGGCAACGTGACACTTGATGACATGTATAATGTTGCTCGTATCATGCGTGAACGTTCAATGGCCCGATTCTTTTCTGGAACAGTTAAGGTACAGTTTATAGTTTCTTGGTTGTGCTGTGTATGTAGTTCGCTTAGAGACAGTATTTTATAAACAATAAAAATTTAAAGGAAATTCTCGGAACAGCCCAGAGTGTTGGCTGTACTGTTGATGGATATCCACCTCACGATATTATCGAAAAGATCAATTCAGGAGAAATCGATTGCCCAGAGGTAGATCATGAAGGAAAAAATCTTTTGTAACAATTGTTCTAAACAGTATTCTGCCTTTTCAGGAGTGAAGTACAATGGTGACACCAAAAATGATGGCAAGAGGCATACAATAAAATACAAAATATCCACTATTGTTTCTGTGTGTAACGTGAAAGGTAGTCGTGAAGAAAAATATAAAACTGGTGAGCCAAGGCTGTTCATAATGCAGAGGAAAAGGGTGGGGCAGAAACGAGTTGTTGCTATTTACCCTTTTTTATGACGATGGAAAATCCCAAAGCAATGTGGGATTACTTCAGTATCCTGTTTTTTAACGTACTATCCTATTGATTCGAAAGGAAAATAGGTGTAGTTATAGTTAATAAGCTAGTGAGGTATTTCGTTCTGTAGCCAACCATATTAAATGTACACTGCCGAAAACGTATGGTGGACCTACCCATTGGTTCTCGGTGGGCACAGGAATGTTTCATACAAACTACATGTAGCCAGCTATTCAGATATTAACGGTTTCGATCAGTTTTACAAAAGACGCAGTGCACTGTACTATAAATTACAGCATACCAACATCAAAGTGAAATTGTGACAAAACTTTGAAGAGCCACGAAACGTTTTCGAATTAATTTTTAGGCCATGGATAAAAAAGTTTAAAAACTGACCTATGCCAAATGTTATCTGCAGAACGTACGATATGATGGATAATGTGCATGGAAATTTAAGTAAAAATTGATTTAAGTTAAACTTAGTCATTTAATTCCCCACTTCCTCCACCGTTTTCTTGTCGATAAATTAACGCTACTTTTAGTTTGTTTTAAAAAAAGGACAAAAAGAAAGGGCAGAAACACCAAACGGTAATTCCCCAACTGCAGTCAAGCTTGTGAAACGTGGTTACGAAACAGTAACCCACTGCGACAATTTTAACACTGACTGTTACAGAAAACCCAACACCATGCTGAAAATAGTGGTTGGGTGTTACGAACAGATTGTTATGGGCTATACCGTCAAGTCAGGCAGCGACGGAGAAAGTTTAGAATCGTGCCCATACTTTACAGATCATTCACAAAAGGGCTGCATTAAATGTGCAGCGGCTGGGGGAAGATATGTTGCTACAGGGTCAACCGATGAATCAATTTGCCTTTATGACATGCAAAAGGGCATAGAGCTGGGTACACTACAGGTAACAATAAAATATTACCAGATGCATGTTTGTGCTAAAAATCAAACACCTATGCAGCAAAAAACGATTTGTTGTTAGCTGTTTGGTGGGTTTTAGTTTTATCCAATAATGTAGGTCTTGGTGGAGATTTTACCTCGTAATATTAGGATCTTTTAAATTACAATATAGTGTGCAGTAAGTAATAAATTTGTTCCTACCAGGGTCATTCTGGGGCAGTCACTCAGCTTCTGTTTCCTGATGATGCGCATTTGATGAGTTGCAGTGAAGATGGAAGTATTTGTATATGGGAGGCTGGCCCAGAGGGAAATTTACTAAAAACACTGCATGGTAAACACAAGAACATTTTGACAGTTAATTGGTGGCCTATATTCACAGTATATTTTTTGCAACCCACATTAGTGAAGCTTATAGTTCGATGTGTGCTACAACACACTTATCTTCTACTTGCTCTTAAGGGCACAAGGGGGCAGTAACGTCAATTGCAACACATCCATCTGGCAAACTAAGCATGTCAGTTTCACTAAAAGATGGATCATTAAGAACATGGAATCTTATGACTGGGCGATCTGTTTACATTAAGAATATGAAAAAATTTGAACCTGAGTTTATAAGGTAAGCATTGACAAGCCCCCTCACATATTTATCTTGAAATCTTTGTGCCAACTTAGACTCATTGCTGTAAACTCATAGGGGTAATCTTAATAATTTTTGTCAGAAGAAAACATGTGTGTTACATAAGTAGAGCAAATTTCGAAGGGCTTGCCCAAGAATTAGCAACTGTGTTCAGATGGTCCTCTGATGGAAAATACTACATTGTTGCTTCACTACACCAATTTCAAGTTTTTGAACTTAAAACTGCAAAGTGCGTTCATGAATCCTCCATTCAAGAACAAATATTAGCTTTGGAGTTTCTGCCCAATAACACTGACCACATGTTTTTGATTGGAGATGGAAATGGAAATCTTCAAATCATAAATGTTCTCAATGGAAAATGCAGAAAAAAGTTTCAGGTGTTGCACTAATCTACAAAATAGTTAATCACACTAAACTGCTAAATGTAAAGCAATACAAGTGTATAGTTGCTTTGAAAAAATATTTTTTTAAAATACTGTTTGTTTGTGTTTTTATGTTCACCCCATATATATCTGATTTGTTATTAGGCACATGAAAGTCGTGTTAAATGCATCAACATTATTAAACCGGAAACACAACTGAGACAGAAACCTGATGAACTGTGGTTGACATCTGGCTCAAGTGATGGAAGTGTAAAATTATGGAGGTTAGACAGCGAATATATCGACTGTACAGAAATAACCAAAGCAGGTAATAAATCAGTATTGTTTTTCTGTTACATAAAAAGATACATACGTTACGTAAAAAGATAAGTTATAAATAATAGCAACCGGGGTATATTATCAAGCAGTTCTGCATAATGAACTGTGGCTGGGCTAAATTACAAATAGGCTGTAGCTGTGTTCAATCACTATCAAGAGGTTCTATCAAAATCTAATATTGTTCTATTCTTTGTGTTGTTGAACAACAAGAAGAAACTAAACCATTACCAGAATAACGACAGTGATTTTTGTAAATATACTAACTTTTAAATCAAACTGGTTTGACAAAACATTTCTTCGCTGCTATCCTCGCAGCTGACTGTTTGCTGACCATTCAAACTAATGCAAGAATCACTTGCCTAACTGTTTGGCAAGAACCTGGTGATAGCAGGGAACTCCATGGCACAGATGAAAACACTAATGTGAAAACAATAGAAAACAAAAACAAAGGTACAATTTCCATTGTAAACTTTTTGAATCACATTTTATGATAAAATGTGTAATGCACCATCAAGATACGATAATAGCAGCAGTGTATAAAAAAATTGGATTTATATTTAAGGTATCTTTCCAGACAAATCTGTTGTTCGGCGAGCGAAAAGAAACAAGAGAAAACAAAACCAGAGACTAAACCAGAAGAAAAAACTGCAGAAACTGTTAAGCGATGAATAAATTTTTTATGCGCACTAAGAACGCAGACTTTGAAAGTTTTATTGTTAGCATTTTTAGCCCCATTTCACCAGTCAACTAATAACTAGGTGATTGCCAAAAAAGAATTTAGTCTGGTGCCTGGCTGAAGAAAGATCTGAAATGAAGAGGTGTAGGAATAAACTTTCCACGACTCATGTAAACAGCAACCACAGCAACCCTTCACTCTTATCAGTAGTTACCACTTTTATTTTCCCATTGGCAATGTAACAGCACAAACTAAACAATTACCTACTATATGAAGGCGCAAAAAGCAAAAAATCTATTTGCACTTGCATATAGAGAAAGCAATGAAGTAAAAGATAAAAGCAAACAGAGTGTATCGCTATGATTACTTTAACCCTAAGGCCCAGTTAATTCCTTGTACAAGAACAATAATAACTGGTTGCCAAGCTACTAAGTAACGAATCCAGTCTAGAAGTTGTCCATATAATATATGTGGTCTCTCCCATGGACTGGTAAACATTCGCTTTAAGTCAACCTTTTCTTTGCAATATGGACAAGTTTGCTTTTTACCTGCATGAAAAAATTGAATTTTAGTGTAAAGACCTAAAATACGACAATACATTTGTAACACATTTTTAGGTTGCTAATTTTGTTAGATGCAAAAGGAATTACAAACACATGGGTTTTTATATGTGTGGATCGCAAATACATTGGCCAGAGGTGTTATAACGACTCTAGTTAGTTCAAGTGGTTAAAAACCCCAAGTCATGTTATCTTACAAAAGGAGGAAAATTAAAACCTTGGGAGTTCTTAAACAACTGATCTATGTGTAATCAATCTAATTCACCTAAACCAGAGTTTCTTAACCAAGCCCCTTTGGGCAGGAGTTCTCAACCATGGGGAAATTCCCCGATAGATGGAAATTTTTTTTAAATGTAATTGCTATTTAAGATAAAAACTGTAATGTTATGCTGAATATACTGATATAAACACACTATTTCCAAACTAAATTTCTGTTGGTGGAATTTTGGCTTTGAATATAAGTCAAATGGGTCTTGTTGAAATTTTTATGTGTAGTATTGATGAGCAGTAGGGGCACACATGTTGAAGGTCTGGGGGGCTTTACAAACCATGAAAGGTTATAACCCACTGGCCCCATCTGTCAACAATTTTGTGTGAAGGCTTGACTTGGCCAACAAGTTACATGGAATCAGATTTGATGGAGACTTTCAATGTTATTGACCCTACTTGACAGGTGTATTCTTCAGCCCCCGATGTACCAAGTGAAACCAGTGCTAACAATTTACTTTTAAGACCCTACCGACAATGCACCAGCCTCTGATACAGTNGGTCTCTCCCATGGACTGGTAAACATTCGCTTGAGGTCAACCTTTTCTTTGCAGTATGGACAAGTTTGCTTTTTACCTGTACGAAAAAAATTTGAATTTTAGTGTGGAGACCTAAAATACTGCAATACATGTGTAACACATTTTTAGGTTGCTCATTTTGTTAGATACAAAGATAATTGCAAGTATATGGGTTTTTATATGAGTGGATCACAAATACATTGGCCAGAGGTGTTATAACGACTCTAGTTAGTTCAAGTGGTTAAAAACCCCAAGTCATGTTATCTTACAAAAGGAGGAAAATTAAAACCTTGGGAGTTCTTAAACAACTGATCTATGTGTAATCAATCTAATTCACCTAAACCAGAGTTTCTTAACCAAGCCCCTTTGGGCAAGAGTTCTCAACCATGGGGAAATTCCCCGATAGATGGAAATTTGTTTAAAATGTAATTGCCATTTAAGATAAAAATGTAATGTTACGCTGAATATACTGATATAAACACACTATTTCCATACTTAATTTTTGTTGGTGGAATTTTGGCTTTGAATATAGGTTAAAGAGGTTCCTGTTGAAATTTTTATGTGCAGTATTGATGAGCAGCAGAGCCACACATGTTATAGGTCTGGGGGGTCACAAACCATGAAAGGTTATGAACCACTGGCCTCATCTTTCAACAATTTTGTGTGAAGGCTGGACTTGGCCAACAAGTTACATGGAATCAGATTTGATGGCAACTTTTAATGTTATTGACCCTTTCTGACAGAAGTGCAAATTTGGCAGATTATGCTATTCTTGAGCACCTGATGTACGTACCAACAATGCACCAGCCTCTGATACAGTAGTCGTGAAATGTGTGGTAACATGAGAGCTTGTACACTTTCTCAACTGTTGTGTCGGCTTCGTCAAGCGGAAGAATTAGTTCTTGTCCACAAACTGCACAAACTCCATCTTTTAAAGTCTTGGTTGGAATTCCTGATTTGGTGTAGTACTGAAACACACAAATATGAACAAACAAGTAAACAGGGTGGTAGCCCAGAAATAAACAATCAAATGATATAGCTTTTAAAAACAATACCACCAGACCACACCACAACGCTGTACAAACGTCATGTTGTTTTGACATGTATACCTGGCACACATTAAAAATTTAACTTACGCCAGTGATTCATCAATAATGCACATACCCCAATAGTGGATGCCATCGTTTCTGAGCAGATTTCAGCAAAATCGCGAGACATAACCCCGTAGTACAATCCATAAAACAACAAAATCACACTAAAGTCCATTGCCTTAAAAGAAAAAAAGCGAACATGAATTACAAAAAGTCCCACCGATAAAAGGTAAGATTAGGACAACTTACTGTTTCTGGTCTAATGAGAAACAACATGTTTAACCCAAAGACTGTAAACATTATAAGTATGTATCCAATCACTCCAACAGCATAACTGACTTGAAACAGAATGAGAAACCATTTGTACACAAGTCTAAATATAAATGAGAGAGTGATATTAAAAAAAACATTAAAAAGGTGAAATTGTACGTTTCAAAGTGTTGAACCTATGCAAGAATGTTGACAGTTTATGCAGCATTGTAAACAAGCCCTATGACTAATTCCCATGTGAGGTGCAAACAGCCTGACCAGGCCTTTGTTTTTGTTGACATGTTGCTAATTGTCCAGCTCTAGCTCTACCTACTTAAGGTTGACAAAAAAAATTCTAAGTCATCGTTGTCTTTGTGGCAGTTTAAACTTGTAGTATCGGAAGTCATAATAAAATATTTCAACAGTATACATATATGCTATACACATGATACAAGACATACATAATTAGGTTTTATGGAGCGTTATGCATGCAAAAATACATTTGCCAGAAGTGCTTTGACAAGTTTACATGATGCCTGGCAGCAAAAGCTTATATGCATGCATTCAAAGTACTATTATGCAATAGTTGGTTCAAACTGTGTTGATGCAACAGTGCCCAGATAGTTGGACACATTGCTTCATTTACAATGAGTACATCTGTATTTTTGAGATTGTAGTGCACTAGTAAATGGATAGTGCACTAGTAATGGAAATACTGACACCATCAGTTAAAAAATACATTTTTATGCCTTTGGTTAAAACAAGGTTATCATTTAAGGGCACAGTGACCTTATATGGTATCTAGTATTTTACACAAGGGTTACCTTGGAGTGTTTCCTGATAATGGTCGTTTTCTGGCTTTAAGAACAACAAAAGTTGTGACAATAGTGTAAAAAGTCCAAATCGTCAAAAATCGCCACCACAACATCTTAACATTGAACAAAAATGGAACAAACCACATTCCAAGTAAGGTGACTACCTGCCAAAAGGTAAACAACTGATAACCAAAACAGAACACGTAAAGTTATGTTATATTTTGGTGGTAAATTTTGCTTGAAAACAACTTAGGAATAAGGTTTAGAAATTAAATTTTTGCTACAATGATAAAATTTGGTAAATCTAACATCCCCTCATATATATTATTTGTATATTTTGGCTGTTTGATTCTGCTAAGTTGTGTTACAATGCTTATTTAAAAAAAAACATTGATTACGGTCAACTGTTTTGGGAGCAAATCTGTTGAAAAAAATTGAGTAAGGTTAAAATGAGTAAACACAGAAAAAAGTTAAAAACACTGGGATAAGTCAAAGCCATGGTGTTAGAAATAACCAAAAAACTCGGCAAATATTGGACAAAATGAACTTAAGATAACTATGTTTGATTGGACCTTGTGTTTTTAGTTGCAATTAGGGCAAAAACTTATCTAATTAGTGCAAAAGGTTTTTAGGAACAAGCAAAAAATGTGGTTACCAACAAATACCATGTAACAAACCACATTGTTTACATTATATGACTTTGGGTGTCTATTCTTCCATTGAACAAGGGCAATCTGTGAAACTACAAGTGTTATGATAAGAATTAAGACCATCTCTAAATGCATCGTTTCATGGCCGACATGTTTTTCCATCTCCTTTAATCGAGCAAGCCTAAAAATACAAAATGCATGTGATTTGATGAACATTGCATTGACCAGCTTATATCAAACATCATTAGATTTGCCCAGCACTGTATACATTAAAAAGTTTAATCAATTTTGAGACCAAGTTGTTCATATGTTAAAAAAAGACAGTGGACTAAATTTGTTGTCTACAGTTATACTCTCAGTACTTTTTATTTGCAAAATGCAATAGTTTTGAGATAATGAATTTAAAGCTTCACTATTGGTCCATTTGTCTTTTAGAAACCTGCTTAATCTTTTAGAAACCTGTTTAATATATTCACACTGTCTTACCTTCTGGCTTCTTTTTCAGATATTACAGGTGTATTATTTTCTATTTCTTCCATTTTTAACATACAACCTATGACACAAAACAAACTGCATTACAAAAGGGTGAAAAAATACACCAAGTCCTAATAAATAGATCTGCTTTGTCCATGGTTAGCTTGTTAATCGATATGATTTACATTTCGGCTACTATGGAAAAGACCATAATGCTTATTATTATTATTATGCCTTGCGACAAGTAAATACGCACTGGGAAACCAGTGGATCCAAGACTAACTGAAAGAGTGTGCCTGTCGCCTTATCTGCTAGATCTGCAAGTTTGGACCGCAACCAATGTACAAACAAATCACAGTCAAAACTCTGGCCAAAATCGCACCATTTGCCAAAAAATCCCCAAGAGGGTACTCCAGGACGTTGCAGTCAGTGATGCGTAACAAGCAACAAAAACATTCATGTAATAAATCAGGGGTGTCCAACCTTTTTGGTCAAAGGGCCACATGCGATCACCAAATTATTTCGAGGATCAAATAACGACAGGAAATTTGTATTTAAGTTTTCGTTTTCACTTTCAGTTGGTGCAAAAATAGACAAAATCCTTACGCCGAAATTCCATTCTACACATGTGTTATATTCCTAGAAAACAATCAAATGGCAAAGTTGTTTCATCGCTCGCTACGTTGTACAAGTGTTTTTAGGTGAGTATGAATGTGTTGAAACAAACGACATAAAACATGATAGTGTGGAAACAATAGCAGTTGGGTGTCAAAGGCCAAAACGATTGGGATAGAAAATTTGGCACCGGGAGCTTGAAAGAGAACTTCAGCAGTTTTCTTGATTAATTTACCGGTCAAAATTAATAAAGATTGGAGAAACTACTACTAGAAGTATATTGGGAAATTATTTGCTAATTATGCAAGTTTAAACGTCATTTCGAAAAATGCCTCGCGGGTCACATTTGGCCCGCGGTTTGGGCACCCCTGTAATAAATGATCTCAATTTACTCTTTTAACCGGCCCCATGGTCTTTGTAAGATAAAATAACCTATAATATACTTAAAATCCGCAACATAAAATATGAGTCCCACAAAAAGGTACTACAAATTTAATCAAGCATACGGCCCTTGTCTGTCACATTAAACAAACACACGCTGCTGGACGATTTATTAAATAAAACACTGGCGATATAAGAGCCAATATTAGAAAGAAAAAGGCACACATAAAAACGTAACAGTGTAAGGAAATGAACTATTACAACATCTCATTGTGCATTTTGATGTATTCAACAAATTCGTCAAGAAGCACTGGCCCTGAAAAAATTAAAATGAAATGGTTTAAACATCAATAATTGTTTTTCATTTTAAAGTTTGAATCAACTTGACTAACATGCTCCATCCATGTCATAGTTTGACAAATCAGGCTGGATCATTCGACTAAATTCCAAGACATTGTTCCATTGATCTCTGTTTATCACCTTGCTTTTGCAGTTCTATAAAGAAATACACATTACAAGGAATCCACTGCAATTCCCTTGTCACTATATTACTGATTTAAAAAGGTGGTTACAAAAAAGTTTACCAGACATGTAAAATTGACTGGGTTGGCTTTCACCTAAGTGGCATTCCACAGACACTGTAACTAAATTTAAAGAGATATAAATTGAAGATAAGATACACATTCATTATATATTTTCCATTGGATCCTATAGTTACTGAAGCTTTTTTGACATAATTGTTTTCCAGGCAGAAATATCTGCACAGAACAGTACCAGATGTTTCAAATTAAATATGTGTAATTTTTCCCTACTAACTGTTAACTTCATGTAAGTTGGACATTGTTTAATACTTTTACCCATTTCAGGGGTTAACCATGTAACTGGTGGGGCTATAGGGTTAAGCACAAAATCGATACACCACAATGACATGTTCTACAAAGTGTCTAAATTAATCTAATTCTGACATTGGTTAACAATTTGACCCATATAAATTTGGGCTAGCGGAGATAATGGCATAGTAATACATGTCAAAATGTTTTGTGTACAATCCACACTTAACTATCATCTAATGTCTAAAAACGTTTTACATGTAAGGGGCTAACAGGGTACTCACTGGGCCTTTTGGGTCAAACAAAACAGATGGCACATCTGCATGACCCCATCAACCACCTGCTAAATTGCACTTGCATTTGCCATACATTTAATTGCAAAAGTGCATGGATANTGACCCCATCAACCACCTGCTAAATTGCACTTGCATTTGCCATACATTTAATTGCAAAAGTGCATGGATAAATCAACTTGGGAGAAAAGGGTGAAAACAACATGCTTCTTCAAAGGAAGGGGACCCACAATTACAATCATTAACTGGTAGAACTGGCAAGCTACACTAAAAATTTTAAACATACATCCAAGTAGTGTTGAAACTTGTCTAGAAGTGACCATCTATCGGAGAGAAGAACATCCAACATGGCCTTCGCAGTGGCTAAATCTACCGTCCTTTGGCCTGGTTCCTGCAAATGTTTTTTTACAAATATCTGGGTTTTGTTTGTCAATTAGTTTTAAATTTTAACCTAAATGGTTAGATGAATGCCTAATGGTTGGAACAATGTGTACTTCCAGTTTTATCGCGGTTCAGTTGGATAATTTTGGTTTTATCTTTATCAACTGATCAGGTTTCATTGTTTGTAGCAATGTCTCTCAAGTTTTTTACTCGTGAAAGAAGGGGACCAGATTAGAACCGCAATCGTATTCACACAAGGTGGTCATGCCAACCACTTTGCTTTAATTCTGATGGCTTATGTGTGTGTTTTTTGTCAACAATTATAGTTGTCAAAATACCATACCTTCAAAAAGTCAAATGCATATCTGTAAACTGATTTGAACAATGACTGGTCATCCAAAGATGATCGCAGAGAAGGAAGTTTTGCATGAAGCTTTACAGTGGAATCACACCTTAAAATTGAAACATTACCGATTAGAACCTAGAATCATACAAATCAGTACAGAACTGGTTGTGGTGCTTCGGTTGATCTAGAGAAATAAACCAAATGCCTCAAACAAGTTCTGTAATTTTAGATAATATTAACTGTTAACAGTCCAAATATGTTTTCCAAAGACATGTTACATCTAGCAAAATTCCACTTTATACAAGTAATTGCTTGAATATTAAATGCATCGTTAGTCAACGCAAAATTTTTTAAATCAATGACTAAAGGACAGAATTGGCTTTGAGTTCAGGTAGTGTACTTTACATCAAACATGGTGAAAATACTTTTGGACATTAATATGATTTTTTCAACAGGAAAAGGCTGACAAAGCTTACTGAAGCTTGTGCATTCCTTTAGTCCATTCTTTGAGAGTGAAGAATCCCATAGTTTGTGCATTAAGGTGGAATGCAAGGACCAACATGACAATATCATGTGGTTCCACCTCACAAGTTTCACATAGCTTTTCCACACCATCTGGCTCAATCTGTTCCTTGTTACCTATAACATGTAATTAAAAACGATAAAAAACAGTAATGCACCTGAAAACTAAAATACAAAGACAAGGTATATACCGGCAAATTCTTTGAACCATTTTATGCATTTTTTGACGGAGAATGGTTCATTTTGCTTTGTGGTAGACGTTTTTTGTTTTGAAGAAGCTGACCAAAGTTCATCTATACCTTTTTGTAGCCTTGTATTACTGAAATATAATAAAAAACAAGCATCAACACAAAATATTTAAGAAAATCACATGCACATTTATAATAATACACAAAAACTATTATCAAAGTGTGTAAACCTAATGTCTTTATTTGCTTTTTTACATTAGTGTAACTTTAAATCACCTGTGCTTTGAACGTTTCGCATTTGAGTCATCAGAATGATGAGATTTCCTCTTTTTGCTGTGTTGCAAAGGCATTTTATATCTCCATTAAAGCCGAATGATGCAGAAGTAAAAATTAGAAGTTCAAAATCACATTCCAATGACATACATTTACTGCATTGCACGTTTGAGCAATTGGCTATAGTCTGGTAACGAACAAGATCAATTCTGACAGATAATCGTCAAGTTTAAAAAGTACCCACGACGGTTCTGCACATTTTTTAAACCGAACATCTTTTTGAAGTCTTTACACCTTTTATACTAGTAAATTTTAAGTTCTACAAAACTAAAAAAACCACTGGGGCTTTTGTTTGACTTACGAAAGTTAAATCATACACAAAATGAACGCGAAGACGGCACCGGCAAGTGAGTGGAAAGTTTACGTTCGGTGATGCAGGAATCAGAAATTTGCGCAACTTATTGCAATGTAATGGTCTGGATCCCGGGGGTTCTACCTTAATCGCATTGTCTCAACTGACGTTATCGAGTTAAAACCAACATTCTCATCTTTAAACCGCGTACAGACGGGAACAGTAGTAATAAAATCCTAAGTTATGAATTGTTTTACATGTAGTTTGCGCTGTTAACAAAACAGCATTCTATAGACTTTTCAAACAAAATAAAATTTATTTTAAAATGCCTACCTTTAATTAGCTGTAACGATCGTTCCACTTCAGTAACGTTTGTGAGTGTCAACAAACAGATGACGAAAAGGCGTTGTCCCTTACGTTTGTTGATGTGAAAAGTTGCCAAAATCGCTAAATGGGCTTTTTGCTGTCTAGTAGGTGACTTGCTGTTGCATGTTAACATAACGGTTATTCGGATAGGATATAAAAATCAAAAACTCGATGAACTAAAGAAAGTTGAATGCACAATCAGGAATAAAGCTTTATCGTGCTAAGATGGCGTGTATTGTATTAGTTGCCAAACTGTAAATTTGGGCGTGTTACTTCTTTATATTGGTGACATGGTACCTTTTGGGATACAACTGTCGTAGCCATTTTTTAACAAGTGATATGTTTGTCATGTGTGCTGCACCAAATGTTTAACAAATCTCACGCCTGTCCCTGCTACTCTGGTATACGTACAGCACCAAGTAATGTCCAAACCGTAGAACGTAAACATTTTTGAAGAATTAAGTCTACGAATCGATTTGTGACTTTTGAATTCGGTTCGGAGTAATGCGTGACAAGGTAAGCTTGTTCTCTTTTTCGCCAGTACTGTGTTTGTGCATTGGTTATGAACGTTCAACAATGATAGGTGCCAAAGTCCCGCATAGCAATTGCGAGTTGTTCCGTGGCTGCTTTTTACAGTGGAAGAAGACGAGAATACGAAGGTTGAAGCGCAGACGCAGATAGATGCGTGTAAGATTCAAATCAATCTCAAACAAGATTTTTATGCGCTCTTGCCGTGACGTCTGTGCAGTGAAGCGAATAAACAACCAATTTTTGAGCGTATGTGATAAGCCGTCTTTTAGGATGTTGAAAATGTGCACCTAAGGTCAGACGTTGCAACAAAAATCAAATGTTAAAAATAACATTCAGTTTTGACTTAAAAAAATAAAGATTAGACGCAACGCCTGTTCGACCCTTTTGCCGGGAAAATAATTATAACACGCCCGATCCCCTTTAAATTTAGTTTTGCTGCAGCGAAATTGCCGTGATGCGGTCCTTTTAGATGAGACGTTAACGGGAGAACTTGAATATAAAATCTTTATAAATCTGTCTCTTGCGTATCGTTTTTCTAACAGCGATGCGTGGAAAGGTGAGCTAGTTTTTAATATTTTGCAATTGGACACTAAGACAATCAATTAATAGTTTATAATTTAGATTTGAAGTCTTCAAAAATATAGTCCACGTTGACATCTGCCATCATGCACTATGCTGCATTTGTAGTCGCGTCTGTCACGTACTAATAACTGTAATTTTATAACTTTAAATCATTTGATAACTTTTCAACATTTGTTCACAAAACAAATGCAGCAACATTATGAAGAAATGTCTTGTACCCTATAATTTTAATTGACAACGAATGTTAATGATAATGTGTAATAGTCTGTTACCCCAAACTGATTGTATTAATGTAATATGCATTACTTTTTAATGTTGCCTAAATATTTTTGTTTATTTTAGAATAATTTATATGGTATGTTTTTTTCACTTGTTTTTCATTGTAAGAATTAAATAAGTAGCCACATGATTGCCAGATTGGAAAGAATGACCGCGCACAATTTTACAATCTGCACACAATCTTCATCAACTGCTTTGTATTGCAAATAGATGATTGATTTGGGAAAAAATCTTCCACCTTCAACAACTACTAATACAACTTTAACGGCTATGCAAATGTCATTTCAGTGAAATCGAAAACACAGAAAAATGTAAAATTGTTAAGCATGACTGCACGCTGTTTAATGTTTCCAAAAACATTTTATAAATCAAGAGGTCCTTTGACGCAGTGTTCCCAACTTTTGGTACGCGAGTACCTTTCGCGCATTAAATTAAACTGCATTTGGTTGCAAACATATTATTCAATTCCAAAAATAAAGAAATTATAATGATTTGAAGGCCTACCTGGCGCAAAACGCAGGTTAGGGTGTGCCGCCGAATATTGAAAGTTACGTGCCAGTTTATTCTGTTTTCTGCAGTAGCGATCAGGACAAAGCGTTAGTAATCAACGCTGTGACAAAAGTTGTCCACGAGAATCCGCGCAAAAAAATTTTTTTGGGGTGTAAATCTGCGCAAAAATAAAACTTTCCAATCTGGCATGATTGTACGGTTATCCTAAGTTCCTAAAAGTGCTCGTAATTTTGGTGAGAATTACCCAAGACTTGACACTGCATTGTTTACCTGCCATACTTTTTTACCTACCATTATAAAAGTATAGTTTTCAGTTTATTGTAGTTCATACCTCCTTGTGGATGATACTAAATAAGTGCTCCAAAAAACCCTGGCATGTAGCTGTGATACTGTTATTAATTCAAAATGTCATTAGAGCTTCGTAATAGCTTTCTGTGGGTGCTTCATTGAAAAAAATCTACAAATGAAAAAAATCAGTTGAGAAACACACATATGTAACTATGCTTGCCTTGTTTACAGTGGAAGAAGAAGAGAATGCGAAGGTTGAAGCGTAAGCGCAGAAAGATGCGTGCAAGATCCAAGTAGATCTTCCTTCCAATGACATTCACTGGACTTGACTAGCGCCGATATTACAATCTCTCACATTGCTAATGGAAACCAGCTGCTTCTAAGACTTTGAACTATGGGTGTGAATACAAATCTACTGAATGTCAAAAACCTTGATACTCTACAAAATCAGTTAGTAGTGACAGTTAAGTAACAAACCTTTTGAATTGATACAGTAAGACTACAGGCATACTGTTTGAGATTTTTGCCCCTGTAAAATTGCCCAAATAATAGGTAAATGACATAGGTGTCACGTTGGAGACAAACGGTTTTAGGGGTACGAAGGCTTTCAAAATCTATTCTGATGTATGCAAGGACCGACTGTTTTATAATGTAAGCAAGGGTCGTCCAGTCGCCACAAGACGCGATATAAGCATAATGGTACAGAAGCATTTTGTACAATAGCATTTATTCGACGCAAACTGATAGCATCACTTGTATGTAGCCAGCTACAAATAAAACACAGTGACCTCGCTTTCGAGGGAGCGCAGCAAAAATCGACGGGAAGACTCGGAAATCAACCAAATCGCTGTTCTTCACCTTTTTGCACCGTAGTAAACCCGATGAGTCGATACAACATTCGCAGAAGAATTCCAATCAGGTCTTGTGGCATGTTTAAGGTAATCGAGAAATTACAGTCTTGAGCTTTGACCAACACGGAACACGCGTGCAAACCATGCAGGGCTGAATCTGTGGGTAGTACACTTTGTACAGCAGTTTTCACGGGAGAAAAACGGGTGCAACGTATACGCTTGATCGAAATGGGTCGATTGGACTAGTTTGTTTGTTACCAGATCCGATACTACAGTTACATTTATCAGTTTTTTATCGAATTGTTTACGGTTAAAAAGGTTCTAGTTGTCAGCAGTGGCGGCTTGCGACAAAATCAAGCATGTCCTTGCAATATTTACTCTGTATCCGGAAAAATTAGAAATCATTTTGTTTTCAAGCTTTCACAGCACGGAAATATCACTTGGCTTGACACCAGCTCTACACATATGCTTTTGTTTCCCAGTTTTCAATGATAGAATTGTAAGACCGACAAAGAATGACTAGTAAGGGTCGGGTTGTGTAGCATGGTACAAACCGCCACTTGCTGTTTCACATGATCAGAACACATCAAGCATAAGCTATGAAACACCCCNAAGTAAGGTAGAGCTAAAGAATAGTCCTTGAAATTGAAATTCACGTATTTTGGCATCAAGCGCTTCACTAACAGAACTCCAGATAGTAGTAAAGTTGCCAGTAAGTGGAGGGCGCAACACATAAAACCAATTTCACTATTCGATTTTGTCCGAAGATGACTAGCAGTTGCGACTTGTCAGGGATTCAAACTTACGACTTTTCTGAGGTACCATAACTCACCTATTTCGTTTTTCCTCTGCCATTGCGTTCTGTTGTGTTCCATGTAGGCAAAGCATCTTTTTCGGCCTTCGTTTGTTAATTTGATGATATCCGCTCGGTTTGTAATCGCGCTACTGCAGAACACATAAGGCACGATCGTTATTTATCACACTGTCGTATTGTGAACGATCTCGACAGAGCATTTGCTGAACTGTCGGACAGCTTGGCCCGGACAAGATTGCACATTGCAGACAAACTTTTTAACCGATTGAGTACCAGAGCTTGGCCAAATACCATTTTACTTCTTAACACGTCGTACATACCTTGGCACCCCAAAACGTAACCACAATCTGAATATTTTTTACAGTATTTCCTAAAGGTCGGTTTGGCACAACAAACCACAGTGGCTTAGCACATTTACTAATGAAGTAGCATTGTTGAACTTTAGATGTTCCACGCTAACAGGCTGCGTGTATCTATGTGTTAAAATCGTCAAACGACTAAAAGCAGCAAAAAAGTGCAACACGACCATCCGAATTCCAGCTCTAGGCTACTGTGCCTCACCAAGACTTCAGTCTTTTTCGTCAAACGCTACAGCGATAAATACAAAAATGAAAATATAACTATCGCGCCTCTTGTCACATTGTCACGAACTAAACACATTTACAAGTCTTATGCATAGCAACGGAAGCAACAAGTCCCAAGTTGCCGCGAAATTTTCAGCCAGTTATTTTTCACAGCAGTCTAGCGAAGCATAGTAACCAACCTGTACGAGCTACAATCACTAAATCTCCGCTTCAACACGTCATCAGCGGCCGAACTTCGTGCGGCGGTTGAACCCGGTTGACCCCGACTTCCTGAAGCGCTTCCGGATCTCGACGCTACTATGTGATCGTGGATGACCGGACCGTTCACATGCTTGAACACGTCGAACAGAATGTTGAAAGTCGGTTCAATGACGTAATCGATGAAACCTGTGACGTCATAGGTGTGACGTAAGGTACAAAAAGATTGCGGCGCAGAGTTTTTTCTTGCCATACAATCCAGGATAAAAGTGACAAAAAACTTGTACTTCTCTCAGATCAAATAACGTATTTTTTAATGTGTAGTGTAGAATAAAGATATTGCAACGCCAAATAGTACAAACGATATGCTAATGGTATCCAACCAGGGAGGGATTTCTACTTTATAGGTGTAAGTTATTGATAATAAAGGAGTAGTATTTTTAGATATACCAGCGTTTCCAAACCTTTTAACAATACTTTATGGCATTTCTTGTGTACTAGGGGAGGAATGAAAAGTTTCACATTAAAACTAGGGGGGGATGCACCAAAAGAGGTTGGAAACCATGAAACTAAGCGGTATGACAAGAATCGTAAGCGTGGTGAAGATTTTAGTTCGTGCATATGCTGCTAAACGGCTGAATGCTCACCAATCTGTGATTGCGCCACCATCGTCGTATGTCGGTCGCACAAGGGAGAAAGTGGCAGACTGAGTTCTCTTTCCCTGTCGCCCTGCTCAAAGAACTCCACAACTAATCGCTCGGTCCACCTGCACATAGACTTGTATTTATTTCACTGCATGAACATTTCATTTTTTTCGTGTTTATGTTTGAACTGGACTAACTAACAATAAATATGATATTGCTTGTTTTGCTGCTAGGTAACGGTTTTAAATGGAAATGTTCCAACAATGTAATAGTGAAAGGATTTCGATATGCTTAACTTACCTGTGGTGGAGTTGCCATGGTTTTGAAGGGTGATTGATATCAGCGGAGTGAATCATCAAACACATTGCGCGCGATTTTTCGAGTCTGTAGAAAAAAAATATCAATCACAGTATGCCACACCTGCAAGCGATGTTGTGGGATTCGAACTCACGACAGGAGCCTACTACTCAGGCCTGGCGCTCTACCAAGACACCGCTGCCTGCTTGACAGCTAAAATCAATTAGGCGTTTGGCAATATTCGGTCTTTTTGTTTGCACGAATTCCGAAAATTTCCAAAAAAAATTACGTGTGTCACTATAAAGGCTAAGAAGGTGGCTTACGTCTCGGGATGGAGAAGTGCTGACTTCATCTTTTGTATCTGACCGAAATGCTGACTCATGTCGGTAGCAAGCACCATGTCAATCATCAGCGCTCGACACTCTCTGCAACACAACATCAAAGAAATAGAAACACAAACTCAACAATCTTTTGTACACAGGTTGTTTTAAGTCACTGAAAATTTTCCCTCAATTTTGCGGACCTTTTTTTAAGTTATGCTCATCGGCTGATTTTAAGTGTATCAACTGCCCCCAATCACATATTTTGTAGCCAACGCCTCATTCTTGTACAGCGACGCCTACCATGGGATGCTCGCGGTCACTTTAAAGAACCTCTGCTTTTACCGAAAGGCGGCGTGTACCAAGCACTGTTGCCTGTGAAACCCGTTTTTATGAGTGATTACACGATGCAAGTTACCACGCAATCATTTCGTCGGAAAAGTTATGCAACTCCAAAAGTGAACAAGCGTTGGCTTTGACGTCTCATTAGTATCGTCGTCCACATGGTATACGTTTAAGTATTTTTTTCTTCATGGTTAACAATAGCAAATTAAGGGATATGTGTAAAACCTACTGGAAGTCGTCTTTGTTCATGCCAGACATGATATCGCAATCATCTTCTTGCATGAGACGGAAGGCTGAGCTTATGTGATGATTCTCTAACACTGAGCGGTCGTTGTACAGTAGCGCAAGAGGTGACCTGGAAAAACAATAGCAAACCATACTGTAAACAAGCTATACTACCGTGACACACTGGACGAACAGCTTGAGACATGTAAAATTGTAGTAATACCACATACAAGTGAAAAGTTTGGCTAAACGCATGAAGGGTATGACACACACAAAACNACAAGCACTGTGACGTCATAATGGCAATTATTTTGTTACAATCGCGAACCGAGCGTCGCATGTTGGAAAAGGAAGTGAAAATATTGTTTTAGTTTTGTCATAACAAACTTGCCGAGCCCCACGGCCCACTTCTGTCGCCTGGTAATCCTTAAACGGGTCAGCTGACCGTTGTCACGTGACCCCTGTGACCCCGCAAGGTCAGTCGTGACGTAGTTAAGTGTTTTGTAGTCACGCCAGCGGCTTTGGATGGAAATGTGGCGCTGCGGTGTAATTTGGGGGTAATTGAATAAAAGCCGCGGTTCAAATGGAAAATCGACGACTTGAAACCCGTGAATTCTGCCACAAACCGTTCGATTGCGGCAAATAAAAACAATTTCGGGGATTCAATTTTGCTAATAGCCTAATCAAGCGGCCGCGATTAGGGCAGGGCAAGAAATATTTAAAAAAGGTTTCTGTTTTTTCGCCGTCCAAGGAATTTTTTCTATCCAGTTGCTAATAAAGCTACCGCACATTAAAATTCAAATTTCCAGGTTTCACCTGCCACGACCATATTAAACATTCTGTGGTTTTGGCTCATATACTATGCTCATACCTTGAATTTCATCTCGTGCACAAACTCCTCACATAATTTTATTTTATTTATGGTTTGGTTGGTGGTTGGGTTTCGGTTGAAACTTGCACTTAATGGATTTGGATTTGGGTTCCCAATTTATGTGTAATTCGAAACATAAACATACAAATTTCAGAAAGGACATGCCTAGTTATTCCTGCATCGATTTACAAGCTAGGAATATTTATTGATTTCATGACCCTTAACGCAGGTCTCCACTTTCTGAGTGCCCTTGAAATTATACTTTTGTGATGCCCCCTGGTCCCGACGTGAGTATAAGCGATTGTTTTGGTTATTGGATAATCTACCCCTGTTTAAAGGAAAACTTTACTGCAGAAATGTCGCTTACGCTTTGTTCAACAGGTCTGCTCGAAAATACAGCCCATTACTTTTATTAAAGTAAAAAACGTTGATATTTTTTGCATGGTGCCTTCGAAAACTATAAAAAAGCTTTCGAAAATTACAGGCCTTGGCGCATAGCTTGGTAAACTAACTGACATATTTAAACTTATTCTTCTTGTTAAACTATACCACACGCCAGATTCTAAGCTTTTCAATCCTATATTCTCAAACACCTCTAACCGTTCGCATGGATAATTTTCTGAATACAAAAATCCAAAAAAATATCCCCTCTTGGCTACAGTAGACAATTAGGGTCGAACAACGAGCAATCACCGATCTCGCATCCACTTACCACAAATCCTGACTGGATGAGCATACAGTTGAGGGTTTGTGCCACGTCAGCAGCGTGAATAGGGTTGTGATATCGATTGTTGTGGCGCCTGTAGCCTTGCTGCAACTTGTGACAATATGACCACAGGGATTTCTGCGGAATCTGCAACAAACAAATACATTTCCAATGCATTTTTGTGCGACCAGGGTCATAAGGTTAATAATTCAGATTTGAACTTATAGAATAACATGTATTAGGGCTTCATTTATTATGAGTATTTTTATCTAGTTGGCCAAATAACGCCTACTTTACTGATAATAAGTCTGTCGTTAGGCTTGCCCATATATTCTACCGCATTTCTGTTGGATTTTGTTTGTTTGAATTGAGGTAAGTAGACCTGAATTTGGTTTAACACATCGGGTTTTACTGCCCCGAAGCAAGGCACCTCAGGTTTCTTGCTAATGTAACACGAAAGGCCAACCAAATATTTTAAGAAAACGTAACTTTAACCATTTAAATCGCACGTAATAAACACATTCCTTAAATGAACCAGCCCGCGGCAACAGTTACCGTCATCTCTTTGATCACCTTGATTTCATGGCAAACCAACAACGTTTGAGTTAAAACCAGCGCCGATCGGTCAATTTATGCGCGAAACTACCACAAGCACAGACGGCGCAACGGTTGCTTTGTATTCAAATCAACTGCGGTTTTTGCCAATAATGTATCAGCACGTATCTGCTTTACTTCTCAAACGCTGTGTTCAAAAAAAAACATTATACCCGTCGTGTGTCTTATATTTAGTTGTTCTAAATTTACCTTACCAATATTTACCAACCGTATTTTTGTTTTGTAAACACCAGTGGTATTTGTTGTATCACTGATGATGGCATGAGTTATTGCCGAAACATTTTATGACTAAATTATGTCGCTTTAAGGTGTTACTCTTAAAAAAACTCCAATACCTTGTTTGTACATTGGACAGCGCAACGTGTTCAGTAAGCTTTGGGTGTAATTGGATAGTACCCAAAAGTTTAACATTATGAGTATAATGCCATTTTTTCACGTTTCTAATAATATACATGCCAGTATATTAGTTTCAACATATCAACGTTTCGATATTTGCCAGTGTCATCATCATCAGAAAAATAAAACCCACAGAAGTGGTGGATCTTGTTGCTGCATATACGGTATTGTTGTTGAGATTTACAAATCTACCAACTCACCTTGAACTTTCGAATGAGGTCGTATTTGTTGAGAAGGTGAAAATAAACGTACTTAAGCGAGTTTCCGTCGCTTACTTCCTCAAGATCGAAGACGTCGAACGTCCAGTCGTCACTCAACTTAACAACAAAAACGTAGCCGGTAAAGAAACACATGCAGTAATCGGTCAAAGATGGTTTAACAATATTTCGCCGAATTTTGACAAAACTTGTAGGTCATATTTTTGCCTTTGAGCACCCGTCGACCATTTTGATGTAATCAAATATGCTTGGCTGAAAAATCACGTCACCGGTCGCAAACTACCACTTCGACATGTTTTTAAATGGTCGGTGACTAAAAAGAAATTAACCAAAATGATTTCGATCAATAGGACATTTAAAATGTTTCTCGATGGTACGTATTTGCAAAAACAACCTTCTTCTGCCTCTACTAGTCATGGCGTCGTTTTCATGTGACGCAGCACTACTAGCACTATCTCTATGTGATTAAGCATTTACGGCATGTCGCAAATTCAAAACTACATCCACTAACGGTATGAATGCAAGCGACGCCAAGTGTCCCAGCAAAAATAAAACACCCATCAATTTTTAAACACCCCTGCTGAGGAATAACAATCCGTTGGCCTTCACTCCGCGGGGCAACGGTGTAGTAACGTTGCAAATTACACAATAACAACACTTGTAAGGTCACCTTGAGTTTTTCGACCACCACGGGCGGCAAGTTGTTAGTGCTTTCGATGTTTTTCCGGAAAATTCTCTCGACAAACATCCCAGCTTGTACGGCGTGCACCACGCTGCGCAGGGAACGCTTCTCCGTATCGCGTTTACTCCGAACATCTAAAACATAGTTTAGTTTTAGTTGATTGGATATCAATTAGCGAGGAACTTTCATGTTCAGATAGAGACTAAACAAAGTGGCAACGACCACCTCCAACCAAACACAAAGTAAACCATAAGACTTTGGATAGAAGTTTAAGGACTTTAATTCTAATTGCGAAGTAGTAAGAGTGTTTGAATAAAATGAGGGAATTTACCCTACAGCGTACAAGCCCGTTTATACAGGACAGGTTATAAACGTTTTCAAACTCGTGCAAAAAATAGATAAATCTCATTAAAACGACCGAAAGTGCAGTTGTTCTCACCAACGAGTATCTAATGGCAACATCGTGAACTATTCAAACGTTTTGTAATGACACAAAACAAATCATTACAGGTACCATGCTCATAAATTATCTCACTAACGTCATCAGCACATCAGGTGACGTAACAGTACAATCAACCTTTGTTCGAACTTTACAACCATAGCGACCACATGCGAGGTTACACGTAGGCCCCGGTTTATATTTCAAACAACATAAGAATGGATTTTCATCCAACCTGCTTTCG
>QXVZ01012050.1:0-12823 GCA_008931825.1 Phallusia fumigata | reverse complement strand
TTTTTTTAGTTATTATCTGCTTGGCACGAATGTCTGTTGAAGAAATCTTCCGGTTTTCCAGCCACTGCCCGATCATTCCGCGTAAACTCGCCTCCTCAATGACTACATCTTTGGTCGAATGCCGATGCAAAGCGCGGCTGCAAATGCTATCGCGAATAGACCGCAGTTTCCTTATCTAGCTGTCTGTCGTGCTACATTCGGAAAAACACAATTAATATTTTTTTTGTTACATGAAATTAGTTTGGAAATAATTAGGCGGACCTTGTAACAAATTTAATTGAAACTTTCCTTCCAATGGAAGAAGTGACACTTCAAGTTACCCCTGCCAACTCTTCAGCATCCTGTGTTGTTCCATGCTTAACCGTGCTGAAGATGCTTCTTCAGGATGATGGTGGGCCAATGGGTATCAGAACGCTTTGGCAAGCCATGAGAGAAAACCTCAACAGACGTTTCGCACAAGTGGAAATATAAAAACTGTGGTGCTGGCCTGTCTCTTAGATCCGCGGTACAAGAGTCATGCATAAGTCAAAAATGGTTGAAAGAGGAAGAGGAAGCTGCAACACAACAGACCATTCAGAAGGAGCAGTCTCTCACAGAAGAACATCCATAACAAAAGGCCACGGTTGGAAAAAAATTCCTTCCGCAGCCGTGTTGATGAAATGTTTAGTTCTCTGCTTGCACCTCACACTGGTGACCGGCTAAATAGTGCTTCCATTGATGATGAGACACATCTGTATTTCAAGAAGGCCGTGATTGACAGGTGTAAAGGGGACTCACTACAGTGGTGGCAACAAAATCAAGAGCGATTTAAGCTACTTGCAAAAAACGCATGAAAGTTTCTTTGTGCACCACCGTCACCAGTCCCAGGCGAGCGTGTCTTCAGCGAAGTCTCTGCTCTTTACGAAAGCAAGAGAAAGCCGCCTCACAGGGGAGTATGCTGAACAACTTTGTTTCTTGCACCACAATCTGGTGTTGATTAATTGGGATTACTAGATGTTTTCGGACTTACATTTTTGTGCCAGCCTTTTCAAGTTTATTTCGTTTACACTTCTTTTGACATGTGTTGTTTAATAAACATGTGCTCAAGGACATTCGAACAAGCAGTATTGGAAACAATATTCTTCAAAATTTGAAGGACAAAGTTTTTCCTTTTACAGACGAACCCGGTTAATCGCATAATCCGTTTTATGGCATAGGAATCGTAAATCCCAAACCGTAGCCTATTACTTGTAAAGAAAATACTCCGGTTAATCAAATAAATTTCAAACGATTTATTCAACAAACCGGAACGTGGATGCAAAAGTCGCACAGTCCGATGTTTCTCCTAAAATATGTAAAGCATAAATTACGCGAGAATAGACGATACTATTGCTTTCAAGACGGCCACGTTCTTCGCTTATTTTGACACGCTGTGTGATCACTGACAACAATGACTTTAATTGTTAATTAACAACAGGTAACTTTCGTTGTGGTTAATTCGAACATAAACTACAGTATGTGTATCATCATTTTACTTCTTAAAACACCGGTGGTACTAAACACCGCATGGAACCGCACGATACCTTAGGAGGGGGTGTGAAACCCCATTAAAGAGTATAAGGCATGATACCCCTATAAGTGAATATAAAACCCCATTGGAAAGTATGATACCCATCCCAAGAATATGAGACCCCATGGGAGTATATACGAGTTCCCATGGGAGAGTATGATTCTCCATCCACGAATATAAGACCCCATGCATCTGCTGCTAGAGACTGTACATTTCCTATTCAAAACAGAGAAGAATCACGTGAAGTGGTTTGTCCTACTGAACGTTCTCCTGTGCTGACTGCACACCCAAACGTCGAAGTTAAAGAAGAGAACCCGGCTGTACTTTCATGTATTGTGAAAGCAGTTAGGACTACTTTGAGCCTAATCTTGAATGCAAAACTCGAAATGATGATATGCCCCTGACACTACTCGTAAATCCAAGCAGAGGAAAGGCGATGTCTCTTATTGAACACTGTTCCGTTCTGGAGACGCAAGACGGTCATTCTGAAGCAAGAAATATTCTCTTAAACTTAAACACAGTTGATCGTTTAGTGGCTCTGGCGAACAAAATGCCATACGAGTCGCAAAGGCTTTGGCGTCCTCGAGTTGCTTGTCGAAGAGGAATCCGCCGTTGTAAATATTTTACCGGTCAGTTGTGTGTGTCCAGAAAGGTTGAAGATAAGAGGCGTACAGTGAAACCCGGTGGAAGAAACGTTACCTGCGCAACCGTGACCACCAATCAGAGTTCGCCACCTGTTCCTACATTGAGTTGCCCGTGTTGTAAAAGAAACCACATGTTGGAAAGATGTAAAGCGTTTGGTGGAAAGTCTAAGGTACAAAGAAGAGAGTTTCTAAGAAAATTTATGTGCTTTAACTCTTTTCAAAGGGGCCATGACCCCACAAATTTTTAAGTTACGTTGAGGTAGGTCACCCCTGGAAAAAACGGATAATTTAGTGAGGTTCTGCATTTATTTTAGGACGTCCATGATTAACTTTAGCACAAAAGAATTTGTAAGAGCTGCGAAAATTGATTGTATTGTCAAATCACAATGGGCATTACTCTAAAATGAGCGTGATGTTTTCCAGACTAGATGCTAAATATACTAGCCCAACGATACAAAATAAAATAATTGGGTTAGCCAGCACTATGATTGTTCAAGACGTAGTCGCCGAGGCCGACGAATCGTTTGTGTCAGTAATAGACGACGATTCGTGCGATATATCCGGAAAAGAACAGTTAGCATTGTTTCAATGTACACAAAAGATAACAACATATATGAAAATTTCGTAGGATTTGTTGAAATGGATTCGGTTTCGGCAGAATTAATTTCTGCTAGTATTTTAGTCCACCTCTCTGGCATAGGGTTTCCAGAAACTTGTCGGGCAGGGCTACGATGGGGCGTCAACAATGTCAGGTCACGTGAGTGGTGTACAGAAACGCATTTACGATAAGTACCCCCGCGCAATATTTGTTCACTGTGCTTCGCACTGTTTAAACTTGGCCATCAATGATCAAAGAAAAGTTTCGATCATTAGAAACACCTGTGACATTATCAGGGAGACTATTCGTTTCTTCAGAGAAAGCCCCAAAAGACGTGCAAGTGTTGCGTGAATGACAACGTTGGTTTAATTGAAATTACGCGATCTGACCCCTTCTACTAAGTAACGTTGAAAGTAGTCAAATCAGATCGGAGGCACAAAAGTATTGCCAATAATCGAAAGGCCCTGCATACGATCTTTCAAAGTGTAATTTTTCTTACACGACAGGGGCTAGCAATACGTGGCCACACAGATAGCGATTCCAACATGATGCAACTGATTCGATTTACAGAAAAGAACAACACCGAGTTGAAGGATTGGTTGCACGCCGATAAAAAATACAAATGGCCGAGTCATCGCATTCAGAACGAAATGATTCAAATTTGTGCATTTGCGGTCACGAAAATAATTGTTTCGGAGGTAAAGAATGCAAAGTTTTTTAGTATTGTAAGCGACGAGACTACAGACATTTCATGTCGGGAACAGGTTTCTGTATGCTTGCGCTTTGTCAATGACCAACTCGAAATAAAAGAAAGTTTGCTTGGGCTGTATTCAACTACTTCAACTAGTGCTGAATACGTAGTTTCAGTGATTCTTGGTGCTCTGCGTGACAACCACATTGACATCAATGATTGTCGTGGGCAGTCTTACGATGGCGCGGCAAACATGCGAGGAAAAATAAGTGGCGTGCAGGCACGAATCCGCCAAATCAACCCTTTAGCCACATTTGTGTACTGTGCGGGTCACCAGTTAAATCTTGTGGTGCAGGAAGCCTTAAATTTGCATACTGACGCCACCACTGCTCTTTCTGTTCTTAGCAATGTAGTAAAATTTATCAAGTCTTCCCCCAAGCGATTGGCAATGTTTTCCAATTTTAATCTAGGAAACGAAAATGACGGTTCGTCTAAGACCCTTCGTCCATTGTGCCCCACCAGGTGGGTTCTTCGTTTGCCTGCTTTCGAAGCGTTTTTACAAAATTACGAAAAAATTCTGGATTGGCTTAAAAGTTTGCAATCCCAAACATCGTTGGATCCGGTAACACGGTCTAATGCGCGATCGCACCTTGGATCCCTGGAAAAGTTTGCGACCTACTTCATGCTTCGATTGATGGAAAGATTTTTGATTCCCGTCCATCCAGTTCTTATCCAAATACAACTTAGAAGTACAACTGTGGCCGATGTTAAGGAAATTATTGGGAGGCTGGTAAACATTTTTTCAGAAGAGAGAGGTTCTGACAGAAATGCTGATGCTTTTGTATAATCTGTCATGGATTCGGCACGACAAAAAATATCCGAGCCGGTAATTGCGAGAAGTCGTCGATGCGCTTTAGAAAGCAATTCTTCTCCCCTCCAATATTACAAAAAAATGTACATAGAAATGTATCGCCTGGCGAGTTCTGCACTGCTTAATCAGTTTTGTAAGGAAAATTTATGAAAAGTTCAATTGATGGAGAACACACTTCTTTGTAAACAAGTTGACCAGGCACAGTTGATCGAAAACTTTCCCGACGTCGACTGCAATCGCTTTTCTTTGGAGTTGCAGTATTTCCAAAATTATCTTCGGCATCTCCACATTACAAAACCAACAATTCGAAACATTGTCGAAATATTTCAAAAATAACCGACCATTAAATACGCCAATCCAAACCTGTCAACTCTTCTTCGTTTGTATCTCTGTTTACCATCAACATCTTGCGAGGCAGAGATCTTTCAGTACTCTTCGGCGTATAAAAACATACTTGCGTTCCACCATGTCACAGGAACGTCTAAACAGCACCTGCATTCTCAGCACCCATAAGGAAATTGTTGACTGCCTTGATGTTGAACAGCTTGTCACTGAGTTTGCTTCTCAGAATCCAGTTCGACAAAACACATTTTGTCATTGTGGCCATTTTTTCGTTGTAAATAAAAAAGTTTTGTTGTTCACCTTTTAAATTCGTCAAAGTCTTTTAAATAAGCAATTAAAAATAGGTTTACACGTTCAGCATAGTCGTACCACGCGATGTTATTGGCGTTTAGCAGCTAAACTTTTGGAAGTGGTAGTTAAAGAAAGTAAGCGAAACTGTTACCAGGAACCCTAGAATACGTTACATACAACTCACTGCCTGAATAAGCAACTGACTGTCCCACGTTGTAACGCAAAATAAATGTCAATGGCTTGTAGTGAAAACGATTGTTACGTCATTGAGTTAATAGTTAAGTCTGCCGTGTGCGTGCGTGTGAGATTTAAAAGTAAAGTATAGTTAACACAGAGAAAGGTTAAATGTTAAATATTATGGTTGGATCTGCAACATTTGCTGATGTTATCAAATTCAGGCATAACACGGCAAAGGATAGTGAAAGGCGAGGTTAGGTCACTTTCGGGTCGTACCTTTTTCCTTCTGTATAGGGTTATTACGTTCTGCCTCCCCACCGATTTTTGTAAGTGGGCGCCTATGCCCCTAAATAAATCTTTATTGCACAGCTTAAAACTAAAGGTCATGCCAGAGGCTATAGTGGCTAAGTGAAGAAGGAAAAAGGTAAAGATAAATTTCATTTTTTAATCTCTCAAGCGTACTGATCGCTGGATTAATCGGCCTCTTCGAGTGTATTGAAGTGGAGTGGAAGGAGCTGGTGGCGTTTCGTAAGTATTCGATTCTTGTTCTGAAAACAATTAGTTCAGATTAATTACCTCATCTTCTTCTTCTTCATGCACAGCTATTAAATTATCAGTAATTTCTGAAGGGTTGGTGACAGTAAGGTTAGAAAGATGAGCAACCTTAATTCTATCGATAGATACTGTATTAGATTTACCCCGCATTGCCAGCGTAAAGTATTTAGGACAGCGACTTAACACCTTAAAGGGACCGTCGTAGTGCGGGTACAGCGAACCTTTATTTGCCATAACTTTAACAAATACATGCGTGCAAGAAGAAAGCGCAGGATCAAGAAGAGAGTCGATGGGACGTTGTTTTTGTCTGGGGATGAACTGCTGAAGAGACATGAACTTGGTCAGTTGTTTTGAGTATTCGGTTTGTGGAGTAATTGAAATATTGTCAAAGAATTCTCCCGGAAAACCAACTCGGCTACACAACAATCGATATCAGGTTTGTAGACTGAACGGAGACTTAAAAGGACCAAACCCAAGTTAGAATACCACATCAAAGGGTCATCATATGCCTTTAAGAGCTGCCTTCAGAGAACGATGCAAGACCTCCAAGGCTCCATTTGCTTGAGGATGATAGGCTGTAGTGGCTTGTAATTTGATACCCATGTTATGGCAGAGGTTTGAGAGATCTGTGGTCAAGCGTAAAGGACACCAAAAACGAGCTATCCAATGCAAAATAAAAGCGTCTGCACATGTGTTGGCGGAAATATCAGGTATGGGTATTGCCTTCAGCCATCTGGTGTAACGATCAGTACAAGTCAATAGATAGCTGTAACCATTGAAAACCGGCAGTGGCCCGACGATATCAAGGTGGACATCGGCCATGCGAGCAGTTGGCTTAACAAATTTTTCCNTACAAACACTACTAAACGTGTACCTGTGTACGTGGTCGGCTTTTTAAAAGGTTGTGCATATCCTTGTAAAAAGGCCACTTGACTGCACTTGACCCTGATTTTAAACTTTCTTTGTGGACCTGGAAGTACTGAGCCTTAAGGTTTTTCCACTTGTTTCTGATTTGTTTCCTGAATATCAAACGATAACAACAAGTTAGGTCCAACTGGATAAAGCAAGAACACCAAGTTAAATCTCAACTGGCTATTAATTATTAATATTTATTCAAGATGTATTATACCAATCGTAATTTATTCCACGATCCTGAAATTCTTTCTCTAATTGAAAAAAGATTTGCTGGTTCCGTTGGGTTTTGCCGTCAATTTTTTCTAAAATTTTCTTTTCGTCAATTAATTGAACCAACAAAAAACATTCTGCGGTACTCCAGGATCCTTTGCTTAATCTTTTATCAGCCATTACAAAACAAAAGTCCTAAAAAATAGCTATAGGTAGTACTTTCAGGTTACAGCTTGACAACCACTTGGCTTGTAGCCCTCTACCAGCAGCCTACTCGTTCAACGCGCATCGCTCAACCCACCCAATACGGGCGAATAGAACATTGAACAGGTTCAATTCGCATTGCCTTTTTCTAAACTTAAAAAAAGAGAGAAGCGAATTGAATTAGCGAATCCGAATGCGCATTTGCTCGCCATGTAAACGGGGTTATTGATAAGTAGCTTAGCTTCTTCCGAATGGGTTTTTCTGTTGTCAGATTTCATTTGTAATTTTCTGTTTATAAATTTTGCTATAATTATTGGCCGTTTTCTTCCAGCGTTTGGTAGCCTGTGTGATATACTGATGTCCATTTTGTTTACATTTACTCAAATTTTTTTTACACACAGCAATTACCAGATCATTAGTGTTTTCATCAGGTTCCTGTGCTAGTCCTTTGAATTTCAAACATTCACGTCTCGAGTACTGCTCCAAATCATTTAATCCATCTTCTGTTTTTTTGGATGTTTCTGTCAATGTTTTTACATGTTTATGCAAATCTTTGTTTTCCTGACGAACCTAGTAGAATTTTTTCATTTGCCTCCAGCTTTGCTTTAATTTCTTCTTATTTTTGTTCAAAAAATGTTTGGCTTTCTTTGATGTCATTCAATTCTTTCAGAATTTCAGACACTTTACCATCATTTGTTTGTTTATGAGATCCCAATTCTTGTAACAACATGTCTAACTTTTGATTGGTGGTGTTTGTTTCCAGAATTCTAATTTTCTCAAAGTGGACAAAAATCTCCGTAATTGATTTTCAAAAATCTCCAAGATTCTTCAAGTATCTCTAATAAATTCTTTAATAACCTCTAATAATTCATTAAAGCAGTACGAAGTTTCCAGGTCCGCAGTGTCGAATTCATAGTGAATTAACCAACACTCTCATGGGGTTATATAGACTTCCATGGAGTGTCGTACACTCCTATGGCGTCTCGTATACGTACATGGGATCTTATACGCTCCCATGCGGTCTCGTACACACACATGGGGTCTCTTGCATTCACATGGGATCTTATACACTCCCATGAGATCTCATACACTCACATGGGGTCTAGTATATTCTTCTATTGGGTCTCGAAAACTCCCATGGGGTTTCCTATTTCTTATATTCTCCCATTGGGAGAAATATTGCTCCTTCTGCCACTCTAGTAGAAGAAATTTTGCCAATTGGTCTTTGAATATGCCATTGTGCAGCAACTTTTGGCAGTTATGTTTATGCGCTTGCTCAATACCACTAATAATGGATGGATCATTGGTCCCACGTAATGTTCTTTCACTTTCGTTAAGAGTGGAAGATATGTACTTGTCGAAGTGGACATGAACTTCTTTCCATGGAGCAAATGTGAACTAACAGACGCCTTCCTCAATTTCCTTAGGAGGAGATGTTGCCAATTGCTAAAAGGAAGGAGTGGAGCAGCAGTCCCCCATCGATTAATGTTGCTTCAATATGAGGCAGAATTTGCACACCTTCTTGCATCAACTTGAGCTTGTTTAGTAGCTTACTTTTTGAGGTCCTAAACTGTGAACCATCGGGTTGAGCTATGGACAGTGGAACGACTGTGATAGGGTAAGTTAAGACGTGTTGCAGGTGTAAGTTTGTGTTGCTGTCGAGGAAAATTTTGAAGTGCTTTTCTGCTTGGGTTTTGTGTTCTCACTTGCGAAATTCTGGATTTTTCTTCGTTTGACTGGGTTTAACAATCTTGAACTATCCTCAGCACACTCCTTCCTGAATTTTTCTTGTAGCTTATGGTCAGCTTCTAACGAATATGTGAGATATTCTTGCGTTTGCGCAGATGATCCCTTTCCTGTGGCGATATTCAACAGCATTGTAGATGTAGATGCAGAAAATGGATCACAAGATTCTGTCAGTGCATGAAGGAGAGCTTCAATTTGTTGGTTATCCTTCTTGATCCTGCTTGAATGAAGCTGCGTTCTTGGTTGTTTTTCTGGTAGAAGTCCTGTCAGCCATCTCAACTCGGTCACTGACATCCCTCACTGGGTAGAAGTGATACACCATCGGCGTATAGCATTGGTGGAGGTATGAAAGCCAGTTATCCCTTTCATAGGTGGTGCTGCACCCCTGTTTACAGTTTGTTCAAGGGACAAGTGTACCGCAGTTCTAGAGAAATCTTTCAATGTCCGTCGAATAGAAAACGCTCCTTTTTTTAGAACTGAAAGAATCTTTTGGTCCAAAGTTTTAAGCTTCTCCAGATACAGCACTTCCCAACGAGCATAGTTTGGACGATTGAGACCAAAAAAATACATCAATAACTTCTGGAAGAATGGCAATGTATCCTTCTACGTCGGTACGCAGAGCTCGCATAAGATCTCGGTGTATACGATTTATCATGTGTACATAAATACACCAGTATTGTGCTGTTGGTCCCAACGCACCCTGAATCACCTTAGTAAAGAAGTTCTCATATTGCTCCACACCTGACTTGTTTCAAGGAACTCTTCCATCACATTGGGATCTCTTGTGCCATCTTGTAAGAATGTGCATATTGCTTCTCCTGTGGGAGACTTGACTGAAAACTTTCATAAAGCTTCCTTTCCATTGTTACAGCCAAAATTTCATGAATTCTGGTGCAGCGGTTATAGTATTTCCCTCGTATGAATCCATTGAGTGAACCCTCTGCCAATATCCCACTTTCTGTCAGGAGGTATTCGGATTCATTGATGTAAGTCCCCATAGCACCGTAAAAACTCTAGATGAAAGTTACCCAACATTATTAACAGACGATCAAAAAGTGGAGCTTCAAGTGACTGAATAGAGTTGGCCACTGCAACTGCTAGATCACAGGAAACAATTGCGTAGTCTTGATTTGTTTTTACGGCGACTTTCACAGTTCTCATCATGTTTCGACTTTCACAGTTCTCATCACGTACGTTAATGCAATACGCATTCTGTGTACAGCCACCTTAAAATACTCATAAGGCTATCAGTAATAGTTATATTTCACAAAACTGTTGTAAATAGACGCCGTTAACAGATATCGAGACGAACAAAAAGCTCTTCCTGATTAATTATGATCGAATCAAATATTTTGATCAAAAATTGAGCTGCAGTAACTTGCTGCATGCCAAGAACGTTGATTGCATTTTTGCGTTCAGCATATTTTTTGTGCAAAGTTTCAGGTTTGGGATTAAGGAAATACTGATTGAGAGTTGATTTAATGAAACATATCTGTAGAAACGTCCGACACATTGACCATGACATCTTTAGCCATTTTTGCAGCAAGACAATAAATGCGTTCTACATCTTGAGATGAAATATTAGTAGTTACTTCACAACTTGAATGATCAGTGGTTGGCGTTGGTACTTGATCAAACTCAATAACAATTATGTCAATTTCCCTCTCTAAGCACCTAACGTCTGAATTCATTGTTGCTGAAATGTTAAAGTGGGTTTAGCATTCGCAAAAACAAGTGCCCGTTTGTCGGTTGCAAATACAAGCACATCCCCCAAAAATGCAAACTTCCTGTACAACAGCATACAACTACTGGCTTGGTGGAGTCACGTGGCAACGCTTCATTCGGGCGTGACCTTTCTGTGGAGTTGAACTGAAGGAAATTGCTGCAAATTTTATACTATTTGTTTTTTTAATTAACAAAAATTAATACTAAACGACTAAATTTGTCAAATACTTACAAACATTGAAAAAAATACATATTATTGCTAAAAACCATAAGTTAAAAATGATTCCACGCTTGAATAAACAATAAGTGATCTCTTCAGTATTAAGTGCTCTATGGTTTAACAAGCACCGCGCGGTCAACATTTTACCATCATTTGTTTGTTTATGAGATCCTAATTCTTGTACTGTTAACGAAACCGACAGCTCACCAACATATATCAATAACGCACGACACGCTTTTGATGCTCTCGATTGCCCCCAAAACGCGTTTAATAACATTGAACCGGAATGGCAATGGAAATAAGCTACGTATCCGGGGTTGGTCCGATCGGACCACAATTTGTGTCAAGTCCGATCACTTTTTGCTATTTGATCATACTCCGAGGATTAATCTTTGTAAGAATTTTGGGATGTTTACAGTTGAAGATAGTTACTATTTATTTAGAAGATGTTCTAGATCAGTGGTTCTCAACCTTTTTTCTTTCGTTACACAAAAATTCTGTGGCCCAGTCAATTTTTATGAAAGAAAAAAAAACTATAAAATAGGTTCAGAACAAAAAAACAGCAGAACATATTTCAAACAGATTATTTATTAAACCGTGCATTAGTGGGATGCTTGCTGCTAAACATTATTGACCAATACATCAATTTTGGGAGGGGTTGAAGAGAGCGCACAACGCATACCATCTTCCACATTTAATCGGTTTCGAGCCTTTGTTTTCATCTGCAACAAAGTGGAAAAGCCTGCTGTTACGTCGTTTTCACCAACCGTTGTAAATTATATTTTCCCGGGCCAGCCTAACAATTCATCTGTGACGTCACAATTGACAAACAATCCATATTCCATTGGGTGACGTAATCTGCCTGGTTTTCTAATGTGTCGCAATTAGTTATGCGCCACGTGCTGTACGTTTGTAAGTCGTTTGAGTCAATATGAAGTGTGTATTGTAATGTGCAGGCAAATATTAAGCAGAATTAACTTTAACCTTTTATTGTGTAGAAACTGTTTAACTTGCATTCCGTAAGTTTTGTGCTGTGGTAACCCCTGTGGCAAAACAGTTGAAAAGCCGGGAATGACCGGAGCTTGACCAAGCAATAAAGTGGTTTGTTTTGGAAACTGGTGCCCGCGTTTTTTATAGCCTTGTGTGACGCTTTGCGTTGTCAGGGGTCACGCAAAAGAAAGTGTAACATAAAAGTTTTTCAACTGGCCGACAATCAAGTGTTTGGTGTCAACGTGTTAACAACAAAGATGACTACTACTGATCCTGAGTTCGAGTTGGAAGATGTTCACAAACGCACTGAAGAATGGGTCGAAGCAAGTATCCACTCAGCCCACGACGACGAACCCTGTGTATCGAAGCTGTCAGACTATGCGCCACAACGCCTGCCATTAACTGATGGGTCAGTGAAAAGTAGCGTGCGCACATTATCAAGTTCGGCCATTACAGAAATGAAGCGAAGGTCGAGATTAAAGTTGCAAAATATTCGTCTGCGAATACAGCAGAATTCTGAGTTGCAGACGGTCGAAAATGAGAGGGAACGTGTTCGACGGGCAGAAGAACTGCGAATGCGGGAAGAAGAACAGCGAATGCGGGAAGAGAAGGCAAGGCGACGGAAACTGGATGAGATGGAAAAAACAATCAGGCTTAAACATGCCCTTCGTATGGCGGAGCTGGAGGTAAATTCTTACGAGGAAGATCCGGTTGAGGTACCTGTTTCTACACCATTGCTAGAGTTAGAAAACGCAGCTGCGCAACCGTCGACAGAAAATCTTGTCGAACCAAGTAAGCTTGTTCAGCTACCTCTTAAGCCCAGAAAACTCGATCTAAAGCCCGTAGCCAGTCCGTTCCTGCCTAAAGACCGTTGTAATTCTGTGGCGAATGTGAGTTGTGTTCAAAGCGAAATTCGTGAACTGCCAATACCTGCGCTATCGGTAAACGCATTGCCAGAGCCACAGCCCTCGACTAGTAAACCACATTCCGCTAAGAAGGAAGTGCGATTACCACCCCCACAAATACCCAAGTTTGCCGGTGATCCAATGGAGTACCACGCCTTTATTCGCAGCTTTAAATGCCATATTGCTGACC
>QXVZ01012045.1:0-29846 GCA_008931825.1 Phallusia fumigata | reverse complement strand
TTTACTGGCGAGACAACAAGACGTGAATTAGAAGTTGCATAAATTATCTTGTCGTGAGTTACCTTTTGAACTTGTCTGACTTTTGAGCCATAGTTAGCGGCAGCCTTATTGCAACATCTATCACACTGACATCTGATATGACTAATTCATAAATAGTGTAGGGAATATATGGATTTTCTTTAATATCTTTCACTGTTTTTGACATCAACACAAGGTTTAACTGTCAATCTGTTGAAAACGACAGAGATTAATTGGCCGTTACAACATTCCACTGTCTCCTTCAAAAAGTAAATGTAGGAGTGCTATAAAAGCAATTATGGTTCTGACAAAAATGTACCTTCCATCTAATCGTCAGGTTGGTGGACGACAAGTTGTTTGGCAGATTGTGCAACACAGTTCGAAAATTAAACGTTTTGCGCAGTCAGCGCGAATTAGAAATATTTTCAAGCCTCGCCCCGAAACTATCTCAACTTGAACTTCTCCAAAATTGGATCTTAGCTTGCCTAGCAGCGCAAAGCATATTTCGCCAAATTTGGGTTGACGCCGAATCTTAACAAGATTAAAACCAGGTGCAAAGGTTCAGTATGATTGCTGAATTGGCAAAAAACTGACCTGATGAACAAGTGAAGAGTGAATATAAAAACTAATTTCAATTAATGTTTGATGTAAGTTAGAGGAGGCATGTAAAATCCTAAAACGCGGTAAACTGATTGTTTTACGAATTTAAATCTTAAAATGTAGCAAAACAGAAGATCAACAGGAAACATGGATTATGCCTATTTCCGGGTTTGGAGAGTTTGCAACATAAAAATAGGCAATGAGACCAAATGTCAGAAATGATAACACAAACATACGTCGACAATTCGATCGACAAGTAATTGTCAGAGTCGATTCAGACATAAAGTAGCCCCCAAGGCAACTTAATGTTTTTATTTAGCCAGCCGTCTTCGATCATTAGAAAGCGGCCTCTGTCTGACACATTAATAGCCAAGTGTGATAATAAAACTGTTAATTAACCACAAACCGTAACTTACCATGTCGAAATATTGGACGGTGACACATACAGACAAGACCCCTCAAGTCAAACGACATATTTTTAAAGACAATCTATGGTGGAACTTCCTTAATTAAAGCTGATACCAAGTTTTAAAAATCCTATTTTTTATGACTAAATGAGCTTTGGAGGCATGGTGTTTGTGTATTAATATTTTGGACTTCGAAAGGAAATAAGGAAAGTGCACCAGTGTTGTAGCCTTTAATATTTGCAGACATCTTGAACTAAAAACAACAAAAAGTCACGTGGTACCCGTGCCGATAAATATTTTGGGCCATGAGTCGTTAAGTGGATAATGGATGAAAACCCGGTGTAACTGCTCCGAAATTGCCATTGTTGCGTCAAATTTAATCAGGCAATTAAACTTGTTTTTTAACATTTCGAAGCTGAAAAAAGTACGCCCGGTGTTTTCAAGGCTTCATTGAGATCCATAATTGGCCTGACCAATTTATCTGGTAATTTAAGCTATTTGCAAAATGTAAGCAATTGGGAGTGCTTGTATCAACACTTCAAACGTTCATAGGTGGTCTTGTAAAATTGACAACTTCTAATAATAACAAAAAAGTTGGTGTTTTGCTGAGTCTTGCTGTCAGGAAGAGTTCTGTTTGTAGTGTTTTGTTCATCCAGTATTAAGCCAAAGTAGCAAAATAAATGATAATTCCAGGCTTACACGCTTACAATAATCTAAGAACAATTTTTATTCTTAAAAAAGGTATCAGAAACTACAAGACATTTTATCCACAATCTTTGGTAACGAAAAGTTTTCCGAAACCGAAATCAGAGACCGAAAATTTAGACCCGATTTTCACAAAAACACCACTGGTCATTTTTTCTAATTTGCGGGGTCGAAAATGGAAGAAACACGGGTTCTGGGGGAGTTCTCGAAAAAACTCTCCAACTCTAAACCGGGTTTAACATTGTACCAAACCTATTAACTGGTTTAAAACAACGAAATACAAAAAAGGTGTCTTTAATTCAAAACAAATGACAAACCCCACTCTAGTTGCGTATTTAGCCCAACAACACATCAATGTTTTAAAATATCTTGACCACTGGAACCTCACAATACAATCTAGCAACGAAACTAGCTTTAAAAACCATCAAATCGGATTTTCCATGGTAAGATAAAATAATCAAAAGTTTCTACTTGGAACAAACAACAGGCGAAGAAAATTTGAATGTTTCCATAATTGGATAAAACCGGATTCGATTTTACCGATTGTTGGTAGGTATTCGTTGTAAATCCTGCTGTGTAATTCCCACTATTAACCAGTATCAGAGGGGTGGGCAAACTTTTTGGGTCACGGAGCAGATTTTTTTTGGAATTTGACTGGCGAATCGTGCGAATGTGGACAGGAAATATCATACTTGCAAACATCCAAGTCTTAAGTCAAATTGGAAACCGGAAAAGAGTCGGGTGAACTAAGTTTTAATAACATCGGGCGGGCTACATTCAAAGTCTTCGTGGGCCGCAGTTTGCCCAGCCCTTGGTTAACAGGTGGAAAATCTTATGTAAATAGGGCAATGGCTTTTCCAGTAGGGCTATGAACTAAGAACCCTGTGACTTAAAAGCACGCGGTATGTCCAAACACAAAATCAGGTATCTCTCGAAAAGTCCCTCGATGACTGGTCGTCATCGTCGTGGAATGACGTCATTAAGTGTTCGGAGTTTGTCGATTTCGCCACTTTGGGTCGAGGTTCCGTTTCGCTCTGGTGACTCGATGACGCGCCCTCCTGCACTTTACGCTTCGCTGCGTCGCCAGATTTATTCTGTGACGTAATAGGAAGTGGTTGATTGGATTGCTTGCAGTCAATGAAGTATTTCCACATAAGGTTCCTTTTTGGCGACAAAATACTTAAAGCTGCTCCGCCTTCGCCAGATTCTTGTTCCTATGCTTAAATTGTTTTCACTAACAATTTAATAGATGCAAGCCGAAATAATTTGACAAGCACTCGAATTAAGCTTAACCACAATCAAGTATTCCCTGCTCTAAAATTTGTTTTCATTCCAAGGGCCTGTGAGCTGCAATTATAAGGGAATGGTCATTGATTGGTTCAGATTGGGGGGAGGGGTTACATAAATAAATGTCCATATTCACCTTTTTGTCCAGTTGTTGGTAAAGATATCGCAGAAGGACATTGCTTCGATCCTTCTTGATCACTGCACGTAAAGAAACTTGTTAAACATGAATTAATACAGACTTTTTTGTTTGTGCATGTTCTATTTGGTATTTTTCATTTTTTGCAATTCGGTAATTTGGTTTGTATCTGTCCTACACGCCAATGTACACTTTACCACAGACAAAATCACACATATTGTAAGCGAAAATGTGTTTGTGACCCTATGAAGCAAAATTACTTCCAGAGCGGTAACAAGGGCCAATGTATCCTACGAAACATCAGGGTTTTCCACAGATGTCGCGACAAAAGCGAAACAGTAGCAAGAAATTATGTCCATACACTTTGCGTTCCTAGCCACAGATCGCTTAAGTTTTACGTAGCAACACGATTGAGGTAGATTTAAACGTCGAGAAATTTCTTCCAGCAAGCAGCCACTTCGTCTCCCAGTATCACTTCCGACTACCTGTCGCCATGACGACAGCGCCTAGGCGGTTCTGCTGTCGAGGAGCAATGGGCGGAAACGTTCGGTCTGTTACTTTTTTGGCCAGTTATGTGAGGTTTTGTTCGATGGAGAGTTGGTGAGCGTTTGTCTGAGTAAGGGAGGTTTGTCCTGTTACACCCAGAAGTCAGAACCCCCTAATTTTGTGTTGGTTGGTTTGTGCTCATAAATAATATTACTTGGTCAAACTGTTTATTACGTACTATTCGTAAAATATCATTGGTTTAACTTTGTTCTGATTAAGTAGTCCAAAATTGGGATTTTTTACACATGAGAGCAAGTAATTCGGCAAAAAATTTAGCTTGATTTGTGTAGACTGCGGAATCGCACTGAATTATAGCTAACACGTGGAAGAATTTTTGAGAGAGATATTTAGTTGAGGCTACAAACAAAAAGNTGGGGGAGTTCTCGAAAAAACTCTCCAACTCTAAACCGGGTTTAACATTGTACCAAACCTAATAAAACAACGAAATACAAAAAAAGGTGTCTTTAATTCAAATCAAATGACAAACCCCACTCTAGTTGCGTATTTAGCCCAACAACACATCAATGTTTTAAAATATCTTGACCACTGGAACCTCACAATACAATCTAGTAACGAAACTAGCTTTAAAAACCATCAAATCGAATTTTCCATGGTAAGATAAAATAATCAAAAGTTTCTACTTGGAACAAACAACAGGCGAAGAAAATTTGAACGTTTTCATAATTGGATAAAACTGGATTCGATTTTACCGATTGTAGGTAGATATTCGTTGTCAATCCTGCTGTGTAATTCCCACTGTTAACCAGTATCAGAGGGGTTGGGCAAACTTTTTGGGTCACGGGGCAGATTTCTTTTTGGAATTTGACTGGCGGGTCGTGCGAATGTGGACAGGAACTAGCATACTTGCATAAATCCAAGTTTTAAGTCAAATTGGAAACCGGAAAGAATTGGGTTAACTAAGTTTTAATAACATCGGGCCGGCTACATTCAAAGTCTTCGTGGTGGGCCGCAGTTTGCCCAGTCCTTGGTTAACAGGTGGAAAATATTATGTAAATAGGGCAATGGCTTTTCCAGTTGGGTTTTGAACTCAGAACCCTGTGACTTAAAAGCACGCGGTATGTCCAAACACAAAATCAGGTATCTCTCAAAAAGTCTCTCGACGACTGGTCGTCATCGTCGTGGAATGACGTCATCAAATGTTCGGAGTTTGTCGATTTCGCCACTTTGGGTCGAGGTTCCGTTTCGCTCTGGTGGCTCGATGACGCGCCCTCCTGCACTTTACGCTTCGCTGCGTCGCCAGATTTATTCTGTGACGCAATAGGAAGTGGTTGATTGGATTGCTTGCAGTCAATGAAGTATTTCCACATAAGGTTCCTTTTTGGCGACAAAACACTGAAAGCTGCTACGCCTTCGCCAGATTCTTGTTTCTATGCTTAAATTGTTTTCACTAACAATTTAATAGATGCAAGCCGAAATAATTTGACAAGCACTCGAATTAAGCATAACTACAATTAAGTATTCCCTGCTCTAAAATTAGTTTTCATTCCAAGGGCCTGTGAGCTGCATATATAAGGGAATGGTCATTGATTGGTTCTGATTGAGAGGAGGTGGTTACATAAATAAATATCCATATTCACCTTTTTGTCCAGTTGTTGGTAAAGATATCGCAGAAGGACATTGCTTCGATCCTTCTTGATCACTGCAGGTAAAGAAACTTGTTAAACATGAATTAATACAGACTTTTTTGTTTGTGCATGTTCTATTTGGTATTTTTTATTTTTTGCAATTCGGTAATTTGGTTTGTATCTGTCCTAAACGTCAATTTACACTTTACTACAGACAAAATCACACATATTGTAAGCGAAAATGTTTTTGTGACCCCAAGAAGCAAAACTACTTCCAGAACGGTAACAAGGGCCAAGGTATCCTACGAGACATCAGGGTTTTCCACAGATGTCGCAACAAAAGAGAAACAGTAGCAAGAAAATATGTCCATACACTTTGCGTTCCTAGCCACAGATCGCTTAAGTTTTACGTAACAACACGATTGAGGTAGATTTAAACGTCGAGAATTTTCTTCCAGCAAGCAGCCACTTCGTCTCCCAGTATCACTTCCGACTACCTGTCGCCATGACGACAGCGCCTAGGCGGTTCTGCTGTCGAGGAGCAATGGGCGGAAACGTTCGGTCTGTTACTTTTTTGGCCAGTTATGTGAGGTTTTGTTCGATGGAGAGTTGGTGGACACTGGTCTGAGTAAGGGAGGTTCGTCCTGTTACACCCAGCAGCCAAAACCTATACTTTTGTGTTGGTTGGGTTGTGCAGATAAACAATGTTACTTGGTCAAACTGTTCATTACGTACTATTCGTAAAATATCATTGGTTTAACTTTGTTCTGATTCAGTCGTCCAAAATTGGGATTTTTTACACATGGGAGCAAGTGATTCGGCACAAAATTTACCTTGATTTGTGTAGACTGTGAAACCGCACTGAATTAAATGTGAAATAGCTAACACGTGGAAATATTTTTGAGATAGATATTTAGTTGAGGCTACAAACAAAAAGCCAGAATCAGACGAATATCCCAAACGCAGCTTTTTTGCTCTTTTAACACTACAACATGTATATGAATACACCTTTTCCAAGAGTAATATAATAAGCCTTGACCAATGAAAACAACTGAAAACATGAAAGCAACGTTGAAAATCCTCTGGGCCTTTATGATGGCAACAGCAACCACCGCAGTCAAGGTGAATCCAGCAGCGAGCCATGAAGATATAGAGATTGAACAGTTCCCTGTCCATCTTCAGACGCACGAATGTATGGAGCCTCTAGGTATGGAAAGTGGCAACATAACTGACGATCAGATTTCAGTGTCAACCAGCATCAACAGTTTCACATACGGCAAAGAGAACGCCAGATTGAATAGCAACAGTGCTTGGGTAACGAAAGCCGTGTTTTCCGATCACTGGATACAGGTACGTTTCAGGGAACCATTACAAATTGTTCAATGGATTCGATACAAAAGTTCTAGAGCTTTAAAGAATTTTATAGGGTTCTAGCAACAAAATTCTAGAATTTTATCCGGTTCAAGTAGCAGAGTTCTAGAACTTATAGGGTTCTAATATCAAAGTTTTAGAATTTTAGAGGGTTCTAGCAACAAAATTCGAGAATTTTATCCGGTTCAAGTAGCAAAGTTCTAGAACTTATAGGGTTCTAATATCAAAATTTAGAATTTTAGAGGGTTCTAGCAACAAAATTCTAGAATTTTATCCCGTTTAAGTAGCAAAGTTCTAGAATTTATAGGGTTCTAATACCAACGTTTTAGAATTTTGTAAAGGGTTCTGGCATCAACAATTACAGCACAAGTTAACACCCTTGACTTGCTGCCCATAAAGAGACATATATTTATTCGAAGATCTTCGAAACTAAACGTTAAACTTTACAGACAAGAAATATATATATCGGTTACCAGCAGTAGATACCAACACAAAAACTTGCATGCATTGTCTACTAAAGCGTTATAGCTTTTTCCATGGCCTTAATTTAACAGATCAACTTTATCGGGCAACGCATGGTGAGTGCGGTCAGCACACAAGGCAAAACAGTGTACCAAAGTCAATCATGGATATCAACCTATCAAGTCCAGTACAAAGTAAATGCTGATGACACCGAATGGAAAACTATTACTAAAGGTTCAAGGTAAGCTACGGAGTTTTACTGAGGTACTGGTGTGTTTGATTGCTTTAACGTTTTAAACTGGAACGGTCTCCCGTGCTGGTTCCCAACGTGCTTTGTGCAATCCAATATGTCTTAATCTACATGTAGGTCGTCTTGTAGTAAGAGTTGTACACGAACTGATGTTTTTGTTTTGGAGTTGCATTCAACGAGTTAAGATTAATTTAGAGCAGAAGCCGAAATCGGAATTTCGTTACGGCAACTTAAACAGGACTAGTTTGTGCAACAGCTTTCAACAAACAGTTTTCAACTTAACAGCTTCTTGTTTACATGTGAAGAAGATTAAAAACTGGAAATAAATGCTGCCATTAATTGCGACATGGGCGTGCTAATAGGAGTTTTCCATTTTGCACTTGTCATGAGAACCATCAGTTCATTTTTTTTAATTCTAAATAACCGATATCGGACACTCCTGCAATGAAGGATAGGGCTTACTTGAAACACAGACTGACACACGTGATGCGCATAATTCTGGCATAAAAGTTCGCCCTGAAGCAACCCATCACCTTATTAGGTTAACGTAAAGTACATTTCTTCACGGTCTACCGCACAAAGCTTGTATTACCCGCTTAATGCAAACAGTGTGTGTTGTAAAATATAATTTGGTTTGATTTTGCAGAAATACACCGAGGATTTTTCAAGCAAATACGGATGCAAACAGCGTTGTGACACGAACATTCGACAAACCCGTGCAAGCCGAGGTGGGATTCGGTGGATTTGTTTGTCAAAGCTCTTCATATGTCAACAAAACGCAAAAGCAGTTTTTAACATAGAGCTTCGTCTGATATAGGAAACTCTAAGTCATTGTATTTGCTTTGTAAACCTATTTTTTCTGTTTTAACTAAACAAAAAATGGCGTATTAACAATCGGCCACCAAATGTATGAATAATATCGGTTTTGGGATGTTATTTTTAAACAAAACTTGTTGTGAACAAAAATTTTTTCGTATGAAGCTGAATCGTCAGCCATAATGAAATTCTGGATTAAGTCAACCTAATACTTTGGTGTAACACGGTTTCCACGGTTTGACTGCTGCTGTTTTTTTGTGGATATGGCAAAAGCGATTGTCAAGGTTTTACTCTCGAGTATTTTTTGTGCACGTTTTTACTTTCAGGTGATCCGAATTATTCCGACCTCCTGGCCTCGCGTTAAAAACAGGATTGCCCTTCGACTTGAATTACTAGGATGCCAAGTGGAACAGTCAGGTAAGCAAAGTCATAACCTTAAGCCAAAAGACCAAGGCTCGAGACAAGACAAAACAAGACGACGGTTTGCGTGATGAAATGGAAAGTAGAAACAACAGTTTGGAAATGCGACCTTATTTAAGGGTCACAATGTCTTGGGAGATATTTCAATTTGTGTAAAGTCGCTCGCATGTGCACTGTATAAACATTAAATTGAAAGCTATGTTGGAACGCAACTCATAGACCATTCAGTTTGCTGGATCCATTTGTTTGCTAAATCTCAAAGGAATGATACAAGCCAGTACTTATGTGCGTCAGGATGCATAATAATAGGGTACTGACTTGTGTCTTTCTTTTGAGGCTATGCAAAAACGTGAACTGTGTGCCTATATCGTCAAAATGTAAGTTGACAAAACGTTTACCAAACTTGCCAACGCAGGATGCGACAGCCCAAAAGTTCTCACCCGGCGGAGTGGATACATATCAAGTATGAACCATCCCGGGTTTTACAACAACAATGCGAACTGTGTATGGGAGATAACGGCACCCGAGACACAAGCTATCGTGCTCAAGTTCCTGACCTTTGCCCTGGAAGGATTCAATAACTGTCCACTGGAATATGTTGAGGTGAACCAAATAAGGCCTCAAACGAAACTGTAGTTTCGAGTAGTGTTCAATACTCGGAAGCAAAGTTGAAACAATCAGAACGTTTATNGCGATAAACTTATAGCAATAAACAACATGACGAATAACGAACAAGGCTAGTCAGGGCTGTATTAGGGGAACAACAACTGCTTGGGACCCAAGAGGCGAAAATGACATCATCAAAAACGCAAACATGAGAAAGAAAAAACGCTTTTGCGCCTGACCCCCACATTAGCTTGATGTTTTTTTTTAATTTGTGTTGGTTGTACGGGCAAAAAATCACAAAAATTGAACCGAAGCAATCAAAGCCTTACACGAACTAAAGTTGAAACGACCATTTAGCTCACATGCTTAAATGTTATATTGCTTAAAAGGTTTCAATTTGAACAATTCCAACAATCCGTCTGCTACCATCGTTAGCAATATATACTTAATTTATATTGTACGCAAATTAAATAAATTTTGGTAGGTGCGGTCTAATACTTCTTATCAGAAATTTTCGCTTGACTACAAACCACCTCATAAGCTTTGGTTTGCTTTCAGACGCTCGATGACCAAGAAGGACAATTCCACTCGAAAAACTATCCTCAAAATTACGACGGAAACCTGAACTGTGAGTGGGATATCACAGTGGAGCCAGGAAAAGTAAGATTCTGAATCAATTTGTGCGACTTTATAGAATAGAAAAAAATTATGTGACTTTTCTCGGTTTTAAAGTAGGCACAAACGGGTGTGAGACAGAAAGAAACGGTTAAATAAAATATGGGTCCTCTTAACTGCAATTATTACACCATATGCACATAAACTGAATTTTACTTACAAACCCAATATCTGCAAATATCTCACATTTTTTCCGTGTCACTGTTGTTGACAAACATTACCAACCGCCTGTTTTGAATCAGCTGATTGAGATCACTTTCGATGACCTTCAAATAGCGGAGGGGTCAAGGGAGGGGAATGACCGAGACAGACCGCGGTGTGGACGTGACAACCTGCAGGTATTCAGACTTTCAACGTAGTTTTCGCCGAATGCTGCGTCCCACAACCGACTCTCTAGCGACCACATGCGGGAGTGTTTGATAATCTTAGAATTCCCGAAATACGAAACACTCGAGCTTGCGGACTTTCTCGCAATACTCGTGGACTGGCAGGGTAGAGATTTATAAAAGCTGCTCCTAATTAGCACTTACCATGCAGAAAATGGTAATTACCTAAACGTCAGCAAAATCCTTGTCCAGAAGGTCATTAGACTGAAAAAGTCAACTTCAGATACCAATCTATCAATCAAATTAAAGGAACTAGATCATCTTTTTGTCACAAGTGTGCAAATAACTGTCGTTAGACAGAAAAAAGGGATAATACCTGACCTCTTTGAAGAATACCAATAAAACCATTTTTTTAATGTACACAGATTCACAACATTGGGACTGGAAGGCAGGAGGGCATCCCCATAGCAGCACAACAATACTGCGGCCACCATCTGCCCAAGAACTTTGTTTCCAAATCGAACCGACTGCTTGTCGACTTCCAAACTGACAGATATATCGCCGACAAAGGTAAATTGCATGCTTTGTAGGTGTTCATGAGCGGAATTAAACGCGAGGCACATCCATGCCGTCTGAAATGCCACTTGTATTCTGACTCTACTGTTTTGTGCCATTTTAAGTTTTTAAAGAACATGTAGTGACCGATCGCACATCACGGTTTCGACAAGCACCCTTTACTGCAGAATAAAAATAATGCAAGTTAAATGAAACAAACCAGAAATCCCAGCATGACCAATACTGTTTCTTGGTATCACTGTCAAACTTTTACTTTCAACCCAATGCCAACAACGCTTACTTTCGGGATTCTTTACAAACGCCAGACGAAACATGTCTTAGTAACATTACGTTTTTGGATGACAAGCTTGCTATAATTCCTGCAACGTCATTTACTATCTTCATTTGCGACTTACAGAACGCCTTAACATTGTACAACTAACTTCTAATTTGTGATCATTTCAGTTCCACTAGGTGTCACACAATCAAAATAAACTCCCATCACATTTTTTTACCTAAATCAGGATTCAACGCAACATACCGAGCAGTGGCAGCGTCGGGTTGTGGAGGAAAGAAGGAACTCACTGACCCAACTGGGGCCCTATGGACCCTCAACTATCCCCAGTTTTACCCAGCTAAACTTAAATGCGAGTGGAACATTATCGCACATAACGACCCTCACATAGAGGTAAACTGCAACTTAGCTTATTACTGAAGCACTAACGAGTTAAACTTTATAGACTCGAGCAGTGGTTCCCAACCACAAAGAGATTCTTTCCCAGGGAAAAATTTTATGAGATAAGGGAAGGAATTTCCAGTTCATATGTTTTTCATAAGTGTAGTGTTTCAGGTGGACTAGTAGTTCCAAATCTTTTAAAACTACTTTATTCCACATTTTTTCTAGTAGGGGAGGAATGAAAAGTTCCAAAATACACAATGCCTCAAAAAAGGTTGGAAACCACTAAACTAGAGCAAAGCATTTAAGTCTTATGGTGTAGCCATTTTCACATTTATCTAAACCTATATAAAATCACTGTGCAATTCACAAAAATGCACTTTTTGTTAGGGTAACTTTTGTTTGTGAAGTGGAAGTGATTTCGAGTAAAAACACTTCTGGCAATGAAAATTCCTTTTTTTGTTTAAAAAATGTGTTTTCCTAAATTTGATCATAGGTTCGGTAAAACCTTAAAACTATATCAGTCTTCCATTAGTCCTATAGCTTACAACATTTTTTACAAGATCGGCTACAAATTGACAAAAAAATCATAGCATGCAAAAGAAAAAAGAAAGCCAAAATTTCATCGAAGCCAAACTATTCCACTTTTTTGGCAGCTAACATTTAACGACTTCAATCTGGAGGGCGACCATGATTGTAGATGGGATCATGTGTCAATATACGATGGACTGAGTGACACATATTTATTAGGAAAGTATTGCAACCTTGCAAAACTGCAACCATTGGTGGCACACAGTGGATCGATGAAGATAATCTTCATGTCAGATAAATACAACCAACACAGGTATATAAGTCATATTTTCATTAATTTTTCTGTTAAAGCAACCTGCTCGATTACACACTTCACGATCTCAACAGAACAATACAGGCAATTTCTTTCAGGAACCTGATGATAACACAGCATTTTTTGCAATGTTGAACAAGACAAAATATATTGTAAAAAAACATTAAACGCAATTTTATTAACATTTTTTTAAAGTCATTTGTTAGTGTGGATATCTCCAAGCAGCAATCACAAATCAGCAAAACATAAAACACTCTCATGTAAGCAGTGCAATTTTTCAACTTTATTTTACAGGGGTTTCAATGCATCTTATGTAATCAAGCCCTACTCAACATCTACACAAATATCATACACATCGAGCAACCTACAAGATGGTAGGATTAGAAAAATAACGTAAACCTTAACAAATAAGAACTTTAGATGAAGTGTTTAGTTCAAGGTGACTGACTAAAATAACATTGCTAGAAAATATAGATTATCTAGGAGCACTGCTTATCAAACCTAAACCTTGCCAGTAAACTGAAAAACAATTTTCTTATTCAGACACAACCACTCAGAGTTCAAGGACCACAAAGATTAAAACCACTCATAACGCCCATGAGAAGGATACAACTGAAATTGCCATAACTATGGTAAACAAAAACTCCACAAAGCCAACAGCAGCTGGTTCTGGAAAACTAAATGAAGTAAGAAGTTTATTCCATAAATATAAAGACCAGAATAAAAACTCTTTTGGGTTTTCAAGGCTAAAAGCCGTTAAAAGGCTTAAGTGAAAATATTCATTTTGTAGGATAAGGACAAGGGAAAAGAACCCACTCCAAAAGTTGTTACTGTGGTAAGTAAAACAAGCCATCATGTTTTTCAAAACCTAAAGCATTTATATCACTCCGATAACTGCCCTGTTGTAATTTTGTTGGGATTACTTTTTTCTTTTTATCTGGAGATCTTGGTGATTTAAATATGTTTCATGCCATCCGATCCCACTGGGTTGGAGCAATGCCACTGCCACTAAACTTTTTTGTTGAGGAAATCACAAGAGGCCTGATGTAAATCCACAATTTTATGAGCACATGACAGTCCACTAAGGCACTCACCCATCTTGGCAGTTATAAATCCGAGGAGAATTTTTTTACACAACATAACACTGGTACTAATAAAATATCTCAAACCTTTGCACAACTTTTGCAGGAGATGGCAAAGTGGATTATGATTGGCCTTGCGGCTGTCACAGGCTTGTTGATAATGTTGGTGGTTGTTGGGGTAATACTCTGCTGTCGACAACATGCCACAGGCAACTCGGCCATATTACAAGGATCATTTAGGAATGCCAACAACTCAAGGTGCGCAAAGATTTTTAAATTCCATCAAGCGTATCATAAATGATTTGTTCCAGAGTAAAAAACTATTTGTTTTGGCACTAAATGTGATTAGATTTATGCATGTACACTCCTAAATTGTATCGTAGAAAATGTAGATTGGGTTGTACAAACTTGCTCAAAGCAGTTCAATAAAAAGAGAGCAATAACTTATTTTTGCCATTTTTCTAGTGTTGTGCAAAACCATGCATATGACTTTGACTTTCCATCCACAAATCACAGCATAAGATCGCGACAAGTAGGACAAACTGAATCACCACAGGTTTCAGAAACATTCAGCCAACAGGTAAAACAACAACTACCCAAAATGGATCTTTTGTGCATCTAGCCGTCAAAAATGTTTTGCTATGTATTGCTTAACGTTTTGTGCTACTTCACTGTGCTTAAATCGATCACACTAACTTGATGACATTCTCTTTTGCAATAGTTGGTCATGACAAGGTCAATTCAAACCTCATACTTGACTGAGGAGTATACTGATAGGAGTATGATACAAAATGCAAATGGGCTAACAAACCACGAAAACAGTCGACATATTTTAAAACCTTGGCTAAGTCTAAAGTAACAGAACACTATTACATGAAGTCGCTTCCATACAACTGATTAAAATTTTTAATCCTACCATAGTCTGTTGTGCAAATTCAGCCAACTTAAAACTAGGTTAGAGCTGGCAGCTAAACAGTAGGCTTAATGTAAACAGGGACAAAAAAANCAACTCTTTTTGATGGATTCCCCCTTTGCTTATGTTGGAACTTATCATTCCTCAGACAAGAAGTGATATAAACAAGAAGAAGATTTGGCCACTAGTTTATCTAACAAAACTACACTTATAACGAATACCTTAACTATAAAGCGAAAATTTAACAAAAATTTCTTCCTGGAAATGAATTTGAACCTCTTGGCTGCCAATAGCGTAACCAGCCTAAAATTTTAAGGGGGCCAAGTAACCTCACTTAATGAAAAAGTTAGGGATTTTTTTCAGGAGTAGCCTATATTTCAATGTACTATTTCGAAATTTGGGGAGGGTGCATGGCCCCTTTCGCCCCTCCCCCCTTGACTACGCCCCTGTTAACTACTCCTTTTTATATGCTATGATCCACTGCAACATGATTTGTTCCCCATTTGATACAAAAACATGTTTAGTTTTGTAAAGTAAAAATAAATCCACGATAATGCGTATGCAGGAAGTGAGCTGAACGTTTGCGAAAGAAAATTTTCATTCTTAGTATAGCCTGGATGTGATTTCGAAACGTTACAGATAGGCATCAACTCGAGGAAATTTTGCAACTTTCCTTCTTCTTACCATGCATTGAGGTTATCCTTTGTTGATACTTATAGCCGCATAGAAGAACGTCTCTTAGCCAGTGCTACACCCTCTGTGTTACGTCTGACATTTCCTTATTGTCACGCCGAAGGCAGACGAGCAAAAGCAATTGATGGAATTACGTAATAAAGAAACTGAGTTAGAGATCCAGTTTGTGAACTCAATTTGTGCGTCAAATAGTTAGCAATTGTTTATTTGTTTCAAGTTTTTACAGGTTTTTCTGGTATAGTTTCTTTTTGTGGAGTTTAGCACCACGGGTGTTAGTGGGTTTAAAAAGTATTTTAATGAGTTATTATAGGTTGCTACATTACTAAACTGTACATTCCAGTACTAACAATAATAAATTTTATTACAAACAGTTCATACGGGAACTTATGTCATCAAAGTTCAACAACTCATAATTACGTTTAAAAAGAAATACATTATAATGCGACAATTAGAAAAATACGAACCTCACACATAGTTTTGCGCCAATCTAATCATTTGCTCTAACTCTTTACATCTGTCAGAGATAAATATTCAATGTGAACTTAATGTGCAATGTTATAGGCGCAGAAATCATGCATCCATCTAATGTACTCTATATTAGCCTACACAATATGGCGTTTATTGCCCTGGGCCTGCATATGTGCTGAATCCGCTTTAATCTACAACCAGAGGTATTTTGAGGTGATGGACTGCGGATATATACAAAGTAACCGAAATAAATTACAATCTGCACCAATCGCTGCGTGTATGGCTCAAAGACCTGGTTGGAGAATAAGATGCAACATTGATATGCAAAATGTGCTCCAATAAAATCTCAAAATATATTGTAATTTAAAATCAAAATTCATAGGACCCGGATCAACATTTATATTAAATATTCCCGCAATTCCATCGGGACACGTATAAGTCCAGGGGGTAGCCTAGACTGTATGAGGAAACGTTAGACAACCAAAATCGGCATTACGATTTTCACATTTGCACGAGTTTCGAAATTTTATATCTGTTACTGTTTAATTACTTACGAGTTCCGCGGTGACTGTTTTTTGCAGTGCTAAGTCAAGACTTTGAGATGAATGCTCAAAAAAAACAACAACATTCAGAACAAACTAAAGGATACGTTCAGTCAAATCAATTAAGGTATAGCTCTGCACCAAACTCACAGGCACCAGCGGGTTACGGACAACAGAACCAGTCAGCTTATACACTGCAACATGAAACACGGCTTCTATTCCAACAAGCACCACCAACCGTAGTCACTTTCCCCGTTCAAGCTCAACAACCAGCAGGAATGATACAGCAGCGTACGAAAAGCGAGACCCGGGTTAGTGGTACACAACCGGTTACCACAACTTGCATGAATTGTAATGATGAGATATGCACCGTTGTGAGCAGCAGTTATAAGCCCGAAGTGTGTTTGTGGGCAATGTTGCTGTGGATTTTTACTTGCGTCTGGTGTTTTGTTCCATTCATGATGAGCGGCATTAAAGTGTACGAGCACAAATGCTCCCGATGTAAAAAGTTTTTGGGCGCTCACCAGCAAACCAGTCATGGGAAAAACTGTACATATTTTTGATTGCTTGGTACTGACCTCATCAATTCAGGTTGTGTGACGTTATTTTCTATTCCTTCTATAGGTTGGAGCGTACAATGTTTGTATTATTTTCTCTGTTTGCAAATAAGGAGAATTATCTTCTACGTGGAAGTATGTAAAATACCGATGACAATGACAAAAAAACACGACATAACAACGGTTTATTTTGTACAAAAGTTTTATTTGCAATTTTTACAAATTAAAAACTTCTAATTTGCTGACAGCGATGTACGTACAAATTTGTTCATGTAGATAAATGATAACCACGGCCATTATACACTCTATGTGTTAGACACTTTTTGTATCGGTCGTGCGATATATAATTGTGCACCAACGGCAACAGTAGCCACGTGTTTCAGATTTTGCAAAAAATCAAGTTTGGTAATAACTCTCAATATGACACATCAACGTGGAATAATGTAAATATTCTCACGAAAGACAGAAAGCAGGATGGAACGTGGCAACGTCAGCCTGAAAAGATCTGGTCGTTGAAAGGAATGTTTACCAAACAGGTACAAGTATGCTCTTTAGCGCCTCTTGGTGGATCTAACAACTGCTTAGTTTAGTCGCTAAGTGTCGCAAACTCACCTTTTAAAAACATTCCGTGCACAGGCTTTACCGATAATTTTCCCTTATCAACTCATATCTATTTTAAAGCATATTTGTTTTTGTCGGAAAACTGGCCCTCTAAACGCCCGTCACTGTTTGGCGTTTTTTTAACGAATGTGTAATCTCATTTAGGAGTGAAGTTTGACAAAAATTTATGGACAAAATGTGCTCTGTGTTGTTGTTGACAACTTAAGTTTAATTAAGTTTATTTCGCTTGCTGAAAGAAAACGTTTAAAGGACATGTATTTTTTAGGCAATTTTCCTCAAAAAAAGTATCCCGAAAAAAGTGTGGTATCTAACATAAAGATGTTTAGGCTGTGGTATTCTCTATGAAAGTTGTAAAAGTAATATCAAACACGTTAAAAATGCCAGTAAAAACGTTTTGAATTGAATAAAATGAGAAAAAAAATCGTTTTCTACAACGGTTTGATGCCGGTTTGGGATCGGTGGAGCTGAAATCAGGGGCAAGGTCGTCACCGTGACGGGTTTTGGTTGGTTTATAAATCCCACCTGATACCGGCATTTGGCGAAGTTTTCATTTGGTTTAACCTACATTTGTGTTAAGGTTGGTTTTGTTAGAGTCGTTGTTGTCCGGCGGCAGCGGCCTATCCAAAAATAATGTTGAATTCCGCAAGAAATTGCCTGCGGGCCCTGCAATCTGTCAAACCCTTGGCGAACGCAGCCGTTGCACGTGCTGCACCTGCAACTAATGTTCTGTCCAACCGTAAGTTGTAATAACTTTCAAGTACATTTAGAGCGTGACAAAATTAATTAAGCTACAGATTAAAATGAAACGTAAAAAGTTAACTGTTTCTTAATTGAATCGGTCAATGTAAATTGTCAGATAAAAAACGGTAGTTACCAATCTTTCAAACACCTAATGTGGGAAACTGGTTAACTTTTGTTAATTTTGAATGATGCTGTATTATTTGCTTTCTATTTTTTGTGAAGATGTTGCATATCCTTGAAAATATTCTGATTGCTGTTGAACAGGTCAATATGCTGCAAAAGCTGCTGCAGCACCAGAGGCAGCAGGAGTCTTAAAGGGTGAAGTTGTGGCTGTTATTGGACCAGTGGTGGATGTTCACTTCGATCTGGGAAGGCCACCAATTCTGAATGCCTTGGAAGTTGAGGGACGTGACACCAGACTGGTGTTGGAAGTTGCCCAGCATCTTGGTAAACTCCTACATTACCTTTTCTGTTTCTAATCTAAGTTATGTGTATGTTTTAGTGAGTTTCATGTAACGTCCCATGCACCTCGTAGCATCCTAAAGTGTTTTATGTTGTGTTTAGGCCAAAACACTGTCCGAACAATTGCTATGGACTCCACTGAGCGATTGGTGAGAGGACAAACTGTTGTTGATGTTGGCTCCCCAATCAGGGTCCCTGTCGGGCCAGGCACACTTGGAAGAATTATCAATGTCATTGGTGAACCCATTGATGAACGAGGCCCTGTGGACACAGACAAGTAATCTTGAGTTTAGGAGTTTTGTCTTGTTGACAAAATTGTTGTAACCAACCAAAAATTTTGTAAAGGTTTGCTGGTATTCATGCCTCACCACCTGATCTGATTGACACAGGTGGTGCCCAGGAGATTTTGGAGACTGGTATCAAGGTGGTCGACTTGCTTGCCCCATATGCGAAGGGTGGCAAAATTGGTTAGTAGTAAATGTGTTTGATCAGTCTTAGTCATAGGTGAAAGCCAACACTGGTGTACCATTGTTAACAGTGTGGTGTAAACTTTGTTATTCAACTGTGCCAAAAGCAGGTGTTAGAAGTTAATTATGGTTAAAAATACTGATGCACCGAATTGGCTAAATCAGGTTCGGACCGAAACCGAATATTCGACAGTTTTTGCTAAATAAATTTAACTGAATTAGCAGAATCATCTTCATCAAAATCGCTGATTTGGCCGAATAAATTCAGCAAACGGAAGCTTCGGTACATCACTAAAAATGTTTTTTTCCTTTTCAGGCTTGTTCGGAGGAGCTGGTGTAGGCAAGACTGTCTTCATCATGGAACTGATTAACAACGTTGCCAAAGCCCATGGTGGTTACTCTGTATTTGCTGGTGTTGGAGAGCGAACAAGAGAGGGAAATGACTTGTACCATGAGATGATCGATTCTGGTGTCATTTCACTCAAGGACAAATCATCAAAGGTAAATGAAATTTTGTTATCACATAAGAGTTTAACAATAAAAAAAATGAGAAGAGCATTGTTTTGTGCAGGGATGTGCAACCATTATTGCCGAAGGGCTAAATACCACTAATCAGAGTAGATTGCGGGCTGCACAATCATTTACCATAAGTTTTGTTCTATTTGTCAATGACGCTAATATTTAAAAAAAGAGAAGGATTATTAGCTTTAGTAGAACTGTATTCGCTATACGTTCCTATTGGCATAAATGTGTTGCAAATGATAAATTGAACTTTGGTCACCTGCACAGGCCGCAGGTTGCACAACCCTGGTAAAAAAATCAAATTGGGATGAATTCCACTGAGTTTTACAGTAATCCATGTATATTTGACATTACAAGGCCACTGTGTTTTGTGTTGCTTGCAGTCTAAGAGATTTTTAATCAAGCCTAAAAACTTTGTTCTTGTAGGTGGCGCTAGTGTATGGACAAATGAATGAACCCCCAGGTGCACGTGCCCGAGTCGCCCTCACTGGATTAACAGTAGCTGAATATTTCCGTGATGAAGAAGGACAAGATGTGCTGCTTTTCATTGACAACATTTTCAGGTATTTTTAAAGTCTTCCCCGTGTTGCGTCTGACTAAATTACATGTGCTACTTTAACCAAGGTGAAATGTTTGTTAAATGCTAATACATCGTTTTTTCTCGTTTCTATGTTTGTGCAGTTTTTCAAACATGTGTTTTTTGGAGAGTTGGGTGTGTACTTTAAAACTTTGACATTTGCATTCTACTTTACTACAGATTCACACAAGCTGGATCAGAGGTGTCCGCCTTGCTTGGACGTATTCCATCTGCCGTAGGTTACCAACCTACTTTGGCCACAGACATGGGAACTATGCAGGAAAGAATTACCACCACAAGAAAAGGATCTATTACATCTGTACAGGTGGGTTTTACCTTGACCAAAATGCCATGTGGCAGTATCAGTTCAAAACACATTTTGCCTTGTGTTTTTACTTGAATTGTGGGATTAGTTTGGCCTAAATAGTACCAGTGACTGACATATTTGTTTCCTCAGGCTATCTATGTGCCTGCTGATGATTTAACTGATCCTAGCCCTGCTACTACCTTCTCCCATTTGGATGCCACAACTGTGTTGTCTCGTCAAGTTGCTGAATTGGGTTTCTACCCCGCTGTGGACCCACTTGAATCATCATCACGTATTATGGACCCCAACATCGTCGGTCTTGAGCATTACGACTGTGCCAGGAGGGTAAAGAAAATCTTGCAGGTCAGGAGTATTTTGTGTTTTATTCCATTAAATCCTGTGTGGTTTTTGGGTCCTGGAAGGTCTTTATGTGACATCTAAAATTCTAAAAACCTTTCAATTTATGTGCTGAATGTATTGAGAAGAATTTGTTAAACAATTTTGGACTCGTATTCATGTTGATCACACTACATGTGTTTATTAATCTGCAAATATCACACTTAACCTAAGTTTTTTGTACAAATCTATGTAAGGATTTTCACTGTAATAAAGAATATTTGTTTATAAAGGATCAAAAATCACTGCAAGATATTATTGCTATCTTGGGAATGGGTGAGCTGTCGCAGGAAGAAAAACTTACTGTGCAAAGGGCAAGAAAAATCCAGCGCTTCCTTTCCCAACCATTCCAGGTGAGTTAAACTTTGTATTTGGCACTGTGATGATCTTGGGTCTGTTGGGCATGATTAAGATGTTCGTTGAGACTAAAACTAAATGTTGTTTGTAGGTTGCTGAGACTTTCACTGGTACACCAGGCAAACTTGTGACCCTTCAAGATACTATCAAGGGATTTAATCAAATTTTGGATGGTAAGTTAACCTAAAAAAATTATTTACAGGACATGCTTGTGCTCGTAAATATTTGGGTTATAACCAGAATTGCCATATCGTCATTATTTCTAAGATTTGTGCTTTCACCTTAGAATATATTATTCTCCTTATTTATAAGAAAAGTCCTTATTTTTAGCTTACATTCTTATTTTGTCATAGCAAAACAAAACTAATGGAAGCTTATTCCATGTCGGAGATGTTTTGCTACCATGCTTTGTGACATCATATAACAAACAATTTCATTCAAACCACAAATCAAGGCTCTGTTAGCTTGCCTAATTAGTCAGAAAGGCTAATTTTGTGGGAGGTTGGGCAGCTAGCTTAGCTTAAGTAAAAATGAGCAAGCACAAAAAAATTCTATGACAAGTATGATAAGGAATTGATAATAAATAATTGAAGCCTGAACGTGGAGTGCTCGTACATTGCGATGTCTGTAGTCTTGATAATACCCTATATTTTTATTAGTCGTCCTTTTTTTGGTTCCAAATGGATGGTAACCCTGGTTATAACACTGGCTCTGTCACATTTGTTTTCCTGGTCAAAAAAACATTAGCACCAAATCTTGTTGAACCCTGAAAGGTTTACCAAAATTTAAGTTTACAACATTTAACAAAATCAAAATCTAACAAGGCAGGTTTCATGAACCTGACACATTCACACCTTACGCCAGTGGTATGTTTTCTTGATTTCAATAAGATTCAATACTTTTCTTTTTTCAGGTGAGTTGGACCACATACCAGAGGGTGCATTTTACATGGTTGGAAACATTGATGAGGTTATGACGAAAGCTGACCAAATTGCCAGCGAAATGGAGGATTAGTCAAATCCTAAGCAAACGCATATTTAAGTTCAGATCTTTACCATCACAATCTTAGTGGAGTTCATTCTTTCCTTTCCAACAAATTTGTGATGCTACCCCAGTTCAACTGTTGTGTGCCATTTGATTGGTTCTGTTGTTATTCCTACGCAAAAATTCAGTAAAACTTGTTGCGTCAGATACATGGTGTTGTCTTTGTCAACCACAGTGGTACCTGTGTGTGCAGTTAGTTTATGACACATCCACTTTGCCTACACTGCAGACTTGAAAAAGTCTTGTGTGCTTGGTGTAATTGCCTTGCATTTTTAGGGCTGGAGTCTTTTATCCAATTTAGTGTTGAAGACCCAGTTTCACTTTTGGCTTGCATCACTGGTTTTAAAATAATGCAAACCTGTTCTGAAAGGCACACAATGGTCCAGATATTTTTATGGAGGAAGGTTTTTACTTTTGAAAGCTTTGGCTTTTTTAAAACGCTGAAAAAAGTGTGTGTTACTGAAAAAAATGACCATTCTGTCATATAGATTCTGGATCAAGAACTTAATTGAAGATGACTAATCTGCCTCTCCGTGTGACTCTTGTTAAAAGTTTGTTTAAATTTTGTATTGCATGAAAACAATGGTAAAGTGAAAACATAATACAGTGGCAACAGCAATTAGCGATTTGTCAGCTCAGAAATGCACTTTCTAAATATTTTAGTTCATTGGCAACCACTTCAGCACCGAGAGCTGGCAGGAATCCACCATATTCAGAAATGTTCAGGCTGTGGAATTTTTTCATATGCTTCTGTTTTGAGCCAACCTGCAATTAAAAAATTCTAATACAAGTTCTCTTGACCAAAAATCTTACTCCAAACCTGTGTAAACGTTTTGTTGCACATACAACAAGAGTACTTTCGGACCTTAGAGTGTGTTGTTAAGTGTTTGGATAGTGTCGATTTTTCTGCAAAGCTTTTTTGACATTTTTCACACTTGTAGGGTTTGTTTTCTGCACAAAAACAAACCAGTATAATCCTTATTGTTTAATGAGTTCAGAGGTACACCCTTGAAATACCAGAGCAAAAAGCCTATTCTTTGAACAAGATATGGAAACAGACAAACATATATATGTACCATTATGTGTGTTAAGATGGTTGCGGAGATTTTGCTGTGTCTGAAATTGTTTGTTGCAAATGGAACAGACAAATTTTTGCTGATTTCCTCTGTTATGCACAAAACTATGCTTTTGCTTTGCTTGCTTAGTGATAAAACGTTTTCCACAGATTTCACAACCAAATGCTCGGACGTCACTAAAAAACAACTCAATTCAACATACAATTTTCTCACCACATTAGATTGCAAAAAATTGGAAACTTACTTGTGGACTCTTTTATGGTAATCATAATGGCTGCTTGTTTTAAAAGTCCGAGAACATATTGTGCATTTAAATCGATCCTCTGTTAGTGAGATTTGCTTCTTATAATTCGTTGTATTTAGTGATGATGATTTTATCTCTATTGTCTTTTTTGTTTCAAGCATGGGAAGTACTACATCAGTCAGTCCCAATGCAAATTTTGTCAATGGATTTAAAAATTCCTGTTTCTCCAAATCTTCTTTAACTTTTTGTCTTTTTGTTTCCTGAAAGAATAGAAAAAGCAATTTAAATTAAAGCATGCGAGTTGCCTATGTATGCAATGTTTCGAAGGCAGTTGAAAATCCTGCCTATGCAGTATATTTGTGTTAATAATATATATTTGGATAAATTGCAATGGATGTTAATCTGTCCAAAAGACACTGTGAATTAAACACTTGATTTACAAGTTAAGGGTAAATGTGGAGTTCAAGCAGGTTGTAACATTTTCTTTGACCGTAATTTCCCAACAAATTTCTCTTTAACTTACTTTTAAATCGGTACTCGATTTTGTTTTGTCATTTGGACATGTTTTTCCAGTCATATCCTGTTGCACAATCCAAACTGAGTGCTTTACTTCGCGAGTTACAAATTTATGTTGGTTTTAATTTTGTAGGTGCACATGCAAAGGGTATTAAAATTAAAAAATGACACAATACCTTGCTCCAACAGTTCTAAACTTAATGCCAACACTAAAATTAATAACTTCCAAAGTTGCAATGCGTGAAAATGCGTCCCGTTAGTTGCGACGTAATTTTGTTTGAATGACGTAACAATGGCTATTATATGGCACAAAGACAGAAGAATATTTTTTGTATGTTCCCTGCAGCAATGCCTTCTAATGCAAGTTATTGGGCAGTGACGGAGGTGGTTCAACGCTGTATTAGGTACTTTGTACGGATTTGTGTGCAAAGTTGTCGTCTACAATTGTTGATGATTTCTAAAACCTCGGTAAGTGCATAGCTTTTTTATTGAATATGAACTGTTTAAAGAATTTTGAACGTGCTCCCAAACGCAAGTAGCTTAGTGACATAAGCTTACAGGACTCCAGTCGCCGCGCACATGAAGGACATATAGCTTGGCTACTGTATCTTTCAGAAGGAATTAGTAAATGTTGCGAATGCTGCAGTTTTTATTGCGGTATCGGATGTCAGTTAAAAAAATTAAGCAACATTACTGAATTGTGAAAAATCGGCTCCAACGATTTAATTGGACTGAAGAAGTCGGAGTAGAAAAATTCTCCAGTCCGACTCCATCTGAACCTTCGATTCTGCAATAAGGTTTTTTACCTGTGCATTGTTGAATATGGCTATGCTTGAGAAAAAGGTGGTTATAGTGATGTCTAAAGGGTGTGCAGCAATTAGAAAAGGTGAGATTAGTTACTTGATACTGGAAAGGATGCGTGTGGCTTGGCGATGATGGCCTTGAAATGGCATATGTTATGAGTAAAGTTGGGCACCCCTGACAAAGATACGCCCGTGAGCCACCAATGACCCTGATCGGGATTCGTACTTAGGGCCGTCGCAGGCCATTTTTATTATCCCATGGATAGCAAGAAATAAAAAAGCACACTTTTTTGGCGTACGGTGAAAAAGAATAAAAAAAAACGATTTTTTATTGGCATTCACAAAAAGCCCGTAAACTTGTGTAACCACAATCGGGCTTTTAGCAAGCAACATAAAATCTATCCGGTGGTTAAGAACAAACACTGACATCAAGACGACCAGTACGGGTTTCTCTGTTGCAATGTTTGCTAAATGAGCTTATCGGTGTAATTGTACTCAGAAACGAGGATTAGAACTAGGTAAATATCAAACAGATATTTTGAAAATCAAGAATTGCATACAAGATACGGATTTAAAAAGTAGATCAAATAAAAACGTAATTGGCAGAGATCTTATTGGTAGAGAATACGTTTTAGAATACGTTAGCGTTTCGTCACCAGTGCATAATGACCATAAGCTTGCGTTGTATATAAACAAGTGAGGTAAAAATGAAAACGTGACCCAATTAGTGACGTTATGAAGTAACGGAATGGAAGTAATGTAAAACAATGTGCAAGGCACAGCGATTTCCGAAACGTTTGCAATAAAGTGTATTCAGTATCTACAAGTTATGTTTCTAATTAAATTGTATGTCTTTTATATTTAGCTTTCGTGCGACTATCTTTGTTACGAAAAACAGTTTAAAGTCGAATAGGTAATGAAATAGCCCACAATGAATACTTTAACCGAATACGAATTAGGTGAGTAACTTGGATATTGTTTATCCGTATTTGTAGCGAAGGTTATCCGAAGCATACTTGATGGTACCATATATTGTTTTGTTCATGCAATTGTCTCGATTGTAAAAGTTAGACAGATAAAGGCTGAATAGCACCACAGATCCAGAGCACATTCACTTCGAATGGCGCCGCATTAAAACTATGCGCCTTGTTAGTACAACTCCGTCGGTAGTATTTTTTTACGATCCCGCCTTTCAAGTGGTGGCTAATTGTTGTACGCCTATTTTATGTGGTTTGTAATACCAGTAGCTACAAAATACAGAACAAGGGTGTGTCTAAATAACTACTTGTTTTAGTATGGCTTACACGTGTTTGCAATTAAAAATGTTTTCGAATATTGCAGATCTTGAAGAGAAAATGTTTGCGTCGTTGTTGAAATCTTACTGCAATAGTCAGGGAGAAGAAACAGATTTAGCAAACTCTTCTACAGTTTTTATGTGTCTGGGAGTAATATACCATACTAAGTTTGTCAGAAATTTTGACCTCATAACTGCAAGATTTGACGCTTTGCGAAGTGCTGCTTTATATCAGGCTGCATTCGAAAGATCTGAGTCTTGTTTCAAACAAGAACATGATAAACTGCTGTCCTTGTACAGTGCAATATTTTCCGCAATTCGTGTGCCAGACTACTCGACAGTGATGGAATCAATCATAGCCACTGCACACCAGGGATTAGAAGATATGAGAGCAGCGGTACGTGAGGAATTTCGCAAAATTATGAATCCGTTTAGAGATGAACAACAGGTGAACCAACTCCTCCGAATTAAGTTTTACAATTCTGTGGAATCATACCAAAAACTGGTTACAAAAAGATTTATTAAACTGATGAGAAAAATTTTCGAAAAATGTTCAAGTATACTTGGCGAGCCTCCATGTTCGTTTGCATTGCTTGGTTTGGGATCTCTCGCAAGACGCGAAGTAACTCCATACTCCGACTTCGAAAGCATTTTGGTGTTACAAAACAAGGTTGAGGTTGACGAAACCATGATGAACTACTTTCGAAATTACGCAATGTTGGCTCAACTCGTGGTAATCGGACTGGGAGAAACGATTCTACCAGCAATGAGTGTAAAGTCACTGAATGACTTTGAGACAGGTGGCGGTGACTGGTTTGTTGATGTGGTAACAAAACGAGGACTTTCTTTCGACGGTCTTCTTCCTCACGCCTGCAAGAATCCATTGGGAAGATTGCCGACCGCAAAAAAACCTTGGCACACAGAATTGATACAAACTGTCGATGATATGTTGAGTTTTGTGGATGAGGAAATGGATCTCAAAGAAGGTTATCACCTGGCAGATATTATTTCACACTCAGTTTTTGTTGCTGGTGGCGACAAAGAAGGTCAACCAACCGGTAAAGAAGTGGCTGCACACTTCCACGAACTTGTCCGGAAGAAAATTGTACAAAAGGAAAGAAGTCAAAACACCATGTGCAAATTGTTTGCCACGTTGCAGGAAGACATAGCCAAGTATAGTTTTGAAAACCAGAAACATGGCCAAGCGGTTCATGTGAAAAAAGATTTGTACAGAGGAATTACCATATTGCTACCGCAATTAGCAATGCTGGTTGGCATAAGGGGAAAATCATCATACGACATTATCGATGGTCTCAATGAAGAAAAGTTAATCGACATCGACTTTTGNCGGGAGGACATTGAAACATACAGTTTCCGAAAGCTGAAACATGGTCAAGCGGTTCATGTCAAAAAAGATTTGTACAGAGGAATTACCATATTGCTGCCACAATTAGCAATGCTGGTTGACATAAGGGAAAACTCGTCATATGACATTATCCAGGGCTTGCTTGACAAAGAAATACTTGACAAGGATTTTTGTATTGATATTAAAACAGCGGTTGCCATTGCCAACTATACTCGTGCAAAAACTTATTTTCAAAATGGAGCTCAAAGNACAGCAAAAACCAACACGAAGTTGCCTGTCATCATTTTATGAAAGCTGAACAAACTTGTCAAGAGGGAAAAAGTTTTGAACGTGGACGAATCTTACTCTTTCGCGCATTAAGCGAACGCAAGCTGAAGGGAGTAAATACCACCCAAAGTTTAATGAAAGAGGCCTATGATTGCTTTCAAAAGTCAATGCCCACCAGTTCAGACCCGTATGACATCGAGTCATTTCAGCGAGCTTTGCAGGAGTTGTGTGGGGATAACTCTGATTTGGTTCCAGAACTAATAGAGGTAATTGTAATTACTGGTGATCACTTACTGCAAGAAAGCAAAGCTCCCTTTCCGGCACTTTTGCAGTATCAAAATGCCTTAGTTAAGATGGAAAAATACTATAAGGACGACACATATTGCTCAGTTTATATGTGAAAGAAAAAGTTGCAGTTTGTAAAGGGGAGTTGGGTCACTTTATCTCTGCCGCTCAAACATGGATTGAGTTTGCTGAACAATCTAAAACAATGCCAAGCGGAGCCGACGCTGATATTTCATTCCGACAAGGATATGACCCAGTGGACGCACTGTTTGAAAACGCGTCAGTTATTGAAAAAACTTTTTCTAACATTGAAAGCTGTGGCGAGGCAATTAGTTTATGTAACAGGCTTGTTACGACTTTAAATAATTGGTGCAATGATCACAGCTCTCATGTTAAACTTCGTCGCACTAAAGCAAAGATGAATATATTGATTGGTGAGCTTTACGAAAGATCCCTGAAATATGACCTTGCCATTCACCATTACCAAGTTTCAAAGTCTATTTACATTGATTTATACCCGAATTCGCACCAAGCTGTCGACGATAGATTAATTCGTTGCCTCACTAAAGCCGATTTCCATGTAGAAGCAATGCAACTCCTAAGGAACTTTACAGGAGAATTCTTTCTCACAGTTGCTGCTTTTAATCGTTTTCAAAAAATAGATGATTTGGTTAGTGCTTTAGAAATGTTAAAACCTTTGCCTGTCGTTAACAAAACTACACTGTTAATGCGCCTTGCAGCTGCTGACTGTTTAAAGAACTGTGGCGATTTCTCCAACGCAATCTCGGCTTATAGACTCACCCTGAACATGTTAACAGATGTCTCCACGATTTCCACCAATGAAAAGAACCTAGTACTTGCTGATGTAATGCTCGGAATTACATCGGCATCTATACAGCAAAACCAACCTGATATAGCGGTAAAGTATTTAGTAAACGTTATACAGTACATCGAATACCTGCTGAAAGACAGCCCGACAAGACAGTACTCCACCAGGTTGTTTAGCATTGCCCAGGAACCTAATTTACGTAACTCTCATCACATTTTTCTCGAATACAGGAATTTGCTACTCAATGGCNCTCCAACGCAATCTCGGCTTATAGACTCACCCTGAACATGCTAACAGATGTCTCCACGATTTCCACCAATGAAAAGAACCTAGTACTTGCTGATGTAATGCTCGGAATTACATCGGCATGTATACAGCAAAACCAACCTGATATAGCGGTAAAGTATTTAGAAAACGTTATACAGTACATCGAATACCTGCTGAAAGACGGCTCGACGAAACAGTACTCCACCAGGTTGTTCAGCATTGCTCAGGAACCTAATTTACGTAACTCTCATCACATTTTTCTCGAATACAGGAAGTTGCTACTCAATGGCGACTCATATCCTCTTCTGCGCCCCACAAACTTGAGTCAGTTACACACACTTCTTCTGTTCACTTATCCTCCTCCTGATGGTTTGACAAAAGTTTACAGGTTGCTGGAAATTTTGCTAAACGCCAGTGAGTCGTGTGAGTTAGCCAACTGTAGTAACAGCCTTGTAAGCCGCACAGATGTTGTGAGCTTATTGATGAAGAGAATTTTTGCAATTCCCACCGAAATTCCCTGCGAAGTTGATCTGGCACCCTTGGTTGATGCGCTGCGTGCTGTTTCTGTAAACGAACTTGTTGGTTTTGCGAATGTGCCACCAATACGAGAAGTCATAGTAAGTACATCTTGTTGAAACGCGGTTTGTGTACATCTTAGATACAAACTACATAATTGTTTTTTCTGCAGAAGTTTCTCGCCAAACTATCAAATAGCTTGTCGTGGAATCAAGTTGTGGAAAGTGCACTGAACAGCGCAAACTTGTACACAAAAAATGACCGTACCAAAGATGCTGAGCAATGCCTTGGCGCCTGTAAAGATATTTTAAAGCTTGTTGGGGAAAAACATGACGGCAATGAAATACT
>QXVZ01012033.1:0-14254 GCA_008931825.1 Phallusia fumigata | reverse complement strand
GATAAATGCGCGAATCGTAGGTCCTCGCAACCTGGTACCAGCAGTGTTGCAAAAACAGTCGGCACTGAGGGCAATGAGCCAGCTTCGCCTAGTGCTCCGAAAAAAAGCCTTTGGAAGACAATGAAGGCCGCAACGGTGGTCGGCGCTGCAGATGGAAAGGCGGAGCCAGACACCCCAAAAGCTACATTGAAGTCGGTTGCGCAACGGGTAAACAGACAGATCAAGGCGATGACTTTGATAAAGCAATGGACTCAAATGACGTCACACAGCCAATTCTCCAACAATCAGGACCATTTAAATTACCTGAGAAATGTTGCCAAACACGCTACCATTGATTTGCCCGACCCCCTGATTGCCACTGTAAGAGAGGAAGTGTATCCAATACTGCAGGTAAATGTACCGTTGTGATTCGCCTAAATTTGAGCCATTTGTTGCACAAAGTCTAATACTGAACAATTTGATACGCTAGGACACGTTAAAGCAATACAAGATGGAGCTTGGGGCCAATCACCACCTTACACAGGAGATGCAGAAAACCATTATTCGAATGAAGGAAGAAATGAGTTGCACGTCCACTCGTGAGACGAGAAGAGACAACAATATCTTCAGAAGGCTTTCTAATGTGTTCACGGAATGACATCAGGGAAGCGCCTAGAGTAGTGTGAAGCATTTTGTGGAAAGCATTTCAAACCCTCTGACCTGCACCTGTTTGTAATACTTTCAAAAACCGCTCAAACAAACTGTGTGCTGCACATTGATTTTATTGCAAAAAATGTCACAATCGTATAGATTTGACAGCAACGTAAAGAGAAACATTTTCAGAAACGAAAATGATAAACCACTGACACGGTATCGTTTTTCAACGTCACACATCCCTTGAAAAACAAAGACCTGCAGCTGTAAACTAAACAGATAGCCTTTCGTGACCTGAAAAAGATTATCAAATCACGTGATATAGACATCCAATCAGATGCGGCAACGTCATACAGCAGGGCGCGGATTTTCCAGGAATTTTTCGCGCAATCGCCGTAGTTTGTCCTGCCATCTTTGCTGCAGTTCCTCACTGGATGCAAGAAGCTGCGAAAAACAACATTCATAAAGTGTACCCCGTATTAAATACGGCCATGTGATACCAAAAAACAAAAGTTGTTGTACCAAACAATAGGATGGCGGAAAAATTAAACCAAGTCACGATCATGAACCGTTGAAATTAATGTGACCAATAACATTTGGTTTGAGGTTTTGTGTTGCCTACGACGTTGGGGGAACAGTTTTACCTCAAAACAGCATGCCCACTTAGTGGCTTGTTGTATAAAGACGATAGGTGAAAGTAACCCCAGGCTTAATGAAACTAAAATTAAACCAGAATTTAAACACCAAGTGTGTTCCTAACTTTTTTCAAACACAACTTTCAAGGCATCAATACACAGATTTCCACAACGTTATTAAAAATAATCCATTTATCTGTTAGGGGCCACAGATTCCCAACTTTTTGATGGAAAACAAGTTTTTACTATTGCTAGTGTCTCGAACCAAAACACATTTACTATACTTAAACCCATAAGCTGTTGACCCCTTAAAACTTTTCCAACTTCAACACCGCTATTTACTATGGTACAAAAGAATCGTTGCCCTTGTGCTTATAAGCATAGTCAAAAAATAACAGTAAAATAAGGCCATGTACCGCGTCTCCAACCAGTGTTTCGGGGTCTCTGCGGCTGAATTCAATTCGTCGTTTCGCTTTTAACAAGGCTTCGTCATCAGCTTTCTTCTTGCGCTGGATCGCCTCGTCTATAGATATCATACTGCTGTGACCAAATATGGCAAGCTCGTGGGTGCTTTCTCGTTCCATAAAGCTCTGCAACAAATGGAATAAGGATTCTGTATTTCACAAAAAATACGTTGTACAGTAAAAAAAACTTATAACGTTATCGCCCATAGCACAAGTCTGGACTTAATTTTAAATTTAACAGCAGAGAAGATGGTAATAAGAAAGTCGTAAGTTTACAAAACAACAATTTTTGCCAAAATGTTACTACAAGTCGGCCATGTTTCAAGAGTATCCAATCAAATAGGAATTGGGTAAACAGCAAATGCACGACTTTTGTTTATCTCAAGTGAACGCGGTTCGAATGACGGTGGTAGGGTTCAACCCTTAAAAGCGGCCAAAAAAGCTTCAGTGCGTTACAACCAACGTATTGGCATGGAACAAGCAGCCTTGGAATGCACAATGCACTTGGCAGCGGCGAACAGCAAAAAAAAACTGTCACTGTTTTTCATCAAGCCTTAGGCGGCTTTGATCCAATTTCAAAGCCATTTTGGCCGGGTAGAGCAGGTGACAGCCAACCCTGCGATGCCAAGCAAACCGCGTGCTTAGTTCTGAACGGAAATTTGACAAGTTCCCATGTACAGTTATGGAAGAATGGGATTTGCAAGCTTCGCCAGTCAAAGCTTAATCGAAAAGTTTGAGGAAAATGGTGACCCGGCGCACGCAGCGGACAAGCAAAGGCCATCATGCTAAATTTGTCAGCTTTTACCGATTACTGTGAAATAGTGGCGTGGCGTTTTGTTGTCACGATAAAGGTGGACATTTTATGTGCGAAGAAATCAATCGGGACAAACTGTAGGCGGCAGTACAGGCTTTTCCATTTAGCGCGGATCTATATGGCGTATTATGCAAAAAGGTACGGAAGGGGAATCAGGGCCAGCTAATGGTTCATTGCGATACAAAAAAACAAGCCACCTCTTGGGCTGCCAGCGTTTGACGTTTTTTCGTGTCATAAAGCTGAAGCCAAAAGACCGTTTCTCGACTCTGCCATGTTACGACCACATGAATAAACTGCAATTTTTTCCACAGTGCCTTACTGCAGTTTTTCACTTAAAAGAGTCCACACATAAGCCCCATTAAATTCACTAATACGGCCTCTTTTTCTAATGTGGTAAACTTGGCACTTTGAAATAAATCGTTTCCCATACTTTTTCTATGAATGATTATCTAAACTTCTAAATAAAAATGATGAACACGTAAAACATTGTTTTTGTCACAAGTGGGCAGATTGGCAGTGTTAAAATCGCTATGAGCAGAAAATTTTATGACAACAGTTTGAAAAATACTGATACAAACTTTACCGTTTTAGTTGAGTCCGATTTTTTGTTACTTTCAGCCAGTGCCAACTTCTTCTTAAGCTTCGCCGATGACTTGAAATGTGTCGGCATAAAACCCCCCTCACCGGCCTCGTCGTCCGAGTCAGCAATTGCTTCTATCGCTTTCAGTCGGTCGATCTGTCCTCTTGTGTCGACTACATCTGTTGCAACCAAAACTCGCTGGTTAAGGCGGATATACAACACCTAAAATCTGCATTTGAGAATGGAGTAGGACAGCAAAACCAGCAAAGTTTTGTTGTTCGAATGATTATGACCAAATTTGGGCGGCCAAGTCATTCATACAAACCTCTTACTGAAATATACATGTATTTTTCCTCAAAGGCATCGTCAGGGTTGTATTCAAACAGAATAAGACGAATTTTTACGCCTAAAGACTAATGTTTAGCATGGGATATTTCGTTTTGTGGGTCTTGGTAATCTTAAGGCCAAAAGGGTAATGTAGTTTGAGTTTACTTTTTTCTTGACGAGCTTTTCTACTCAACAAAATCGGCACCTTCCAGCACGTTGGCTGGTGGGTAAAATCCGCGTATGACAAGTGGAAAACCCACAAAAAACGTTGTTCACCCTTGTCATACTTTTTGCTAACTCATCAGTAATATCATAACAAAAAATGCTGGTTTTCCTTGATGTTTCGTTCTTTTTTAGTAAAGACAATTTTGTTGTGTACTTTTTGACTAATTGTCACAAAGTAAGGGCGTATGACTAGGATTTGTTTGTTACTGACCTTCCTTCTTCAGTCTTTCTTCCTCTTTATTTGCTTCTTCATCTTTGGCGGAAGAAGACTCAACTGATAAACAAATTGGAAATTCAGCATTGAAAATTTGTACGAACAAAAACATTAATTTANTTTTTTTCCACAGTGCCTTACTGCAGTTTTTCACTTAAAAGAGTCCACACATAAGCCCCATTAAATTCACTAATACGGCCTCTTAAAGATTCTAATATGGTAAACTTGGCACTTTTAAATAAATCGTTTGCCATACTTTTCCTATGAATGATTATCTAAACTTCTAAATAAAAATGATGAACACGGAAAACATGTTTTTTGTCTAAAGTGGGCAAATTGGCAAAGTGTTAAAATCGTTATGAGCAGAAAATAAATTTTATGCCAACAGTTTGAAAAATACTGATACAAACTTTACCGTTTTAGTTGAGTCCGGTTTTTTGTTACTTTCAGCCAGTGCCAACTTCTTCTTAAGCTTCGCCGACGATTTGAAATGTGTCGGCATAAAACCCCCCTCACCGGCTTCGTCGTCCGAGTCAGCAATTGCTTCTATCGCTTTCAGTCGGTCGATCTGGCCTCTTGTGTCGACTACATCTGTTACAACCAAAACTCGCTGGTTAAGGCGGATATACACCACCTAAAATCTGCATTTGAGAATGGGGTAGGACAGCAAAACCAGCAAAGTTTTGTTGTTCGAATGACTATGACCAAATTTGGGCGGCCAAGTCATTCATACAGACCTCTCACTGAAAGACGAATTTTTACCCCAAAAGACTAATGTTTAGCATGGGATATTTCGTTTTGTGGGTCTTGGTAATCTTAAGGCCAAAAGGGTAATGTAGTTTGAGTTTACTTTTTTCTTGACGAGCTTTTCTACTCAACAAAATCGGCACCTTCCAGCACGTTGGCTGGTGGGTAAAATCCGCGTATGACAAGTGGAAAACCCACAAAAAACGTTGTTCACCCTTGTCATACTTTTTGCTAACTCATCGGTAATATCACAACAAAAAATGCTGGTTTTCCTTGATGTTTCGTTCTTTTTTAGTAAAGACAATTTTATTGTGTACTTTTTGACTCATTGTCTCAAAGCAGGGGCGTATGACTAGGATTTGTTTGTTACTGACCTTCCTTCTTCAGTCTTTCTTCCTCTTTATTTGCTTCTTCATCTTTGGCGGAAGAAGACTCAACTGATAAACAAATTGGAAATTCAGCATTGAAAATTTGTACGAACAAAAACATTAATTTATCAAAGAGATTTGATCAGTGATGTTGATGTTGATCAATGACAAAAACTTGCAAGTGGATCACATCATCAGAGATGTCAATTTACGTTTACAAATGGATACCAACATTTGAACAGAAAGCCTACCCGCCGCGTTAAGAGCTTTTTGAATTCGAATTTTGCTTTGTTCGGCAGGCGTCTATGGATTGGCAAAAACAAAATGGCTGTGAATACAAGCAGTTCAAAAACAGTCAAAATGAATCATAAAGTTCTTACCATTTTAGAGAATCCAGGGACGATATCCATCACATCTCTGAAACAATAAATCGGCAGTGAGGAGAATTTTCACAGCAAAGATTTAAAAAGATATTAAGGGGCTTTTTTGTTATGGCAAGGTGTACTTTACTTAAATTGCTTGATTTTGTTTATTATTAGTTTCGCGAAGTGTTAGTGGTTTTGTCTGCACCTTGCTTAATTATGCAGAAACTACACCCAAAAAAATTAAAAAAATAGCGCAAAGCGTGTTTTGTCGGTTTTTGACCTCTTTAAACGACTTGCACATATGACTGCACCAAACTTGCTCAAAAACCAGCTTTAAGCGTGCAAAGTTGCACGCAAGCAGGCCTGGTGAATTTCAAATGCACCATTATATACAAAAAAACAGTAATAAAACCAAACAACAAACTTACTTCAGAGTTCCAGTGCTGACGCCTAGCACTGCATCAACGTGTTTCTTTCTTCGCACTGGGCTTCGCGAACGGTCACGTGACGTCGTTGTTTTCGTTCTGCTTGAGCGATCTCTGCTCCGAGAGCGTTTTCGTGAGACGTGCCTGTTGCAAAAGCAACGCAACAGTTTTTGTATCTTTAGTAAGTAAAAGCGAGCGTCTAAATTTAAGGCCTTGACTTGGAATACATGCGGCTTAAAGAAAAATTATGCAATGCCCAGTTTGTGGCCTTATAAGTATTGTGTTCTTATGTTCCTGCATTAAACGTTACAACTCGTTTATACAACACAGTTACAGGTGTCGCGCCCTTTAAACGACAGGTCGCAAAGCAACTAATATGTCAGAGAGCTTGTATGTAGCAAATACACTAAAATGCAAACGCTTCAATCGCTGTTGTCAACATCAAATGCAAAATCATTAGCTTAAGCTTAAAACCGTGCGTAAAATTTACATGCCAGGAAAAAAAGTAAAGCATGACGCAACTAGTGACGTCATATGGCAAACTTTCCTACTTTTACGCTCTGAAGTCCATACTGACGTCAAGGGCCAGTGGTAAAAGTTAACGACATATTGGACTCGAAACGAAACAAAACCAATACAATACCTGTCTCTTGAACTGGAGCGTGATCTTGAACGACGAGAAGATCGATCTGAGCGATGATATTTCTCACTGGATCGGGATCTCTTCTTCCTTGATGGACTTCCGCCCCTGCTTCGGTCCGAACTTCTACTTCTGCTTCTGGAACTTCGTCTATCACAGAAAACTAGTTGAATTAGTGCACGACTTGGGCACTGAAACTTGTTCGCGTGGATCGAGAAAAAAGTTACAAAGTCGGCTTGTTTTATTATGAGTCTAGGATTTGAAATTTTTTTTGTAACATAATACTAACCAAACCCTAAACACGGATCTGTTTATAACTAAAAGATATACTGGCCCAAATAGTTCTTGAAAGCGTTATACCTTATTGTATCACTGATGATGGGCATGAGTTATGGCCGAAACGTTTGATGAATAAAGCATGTCGCTTTTAAGAACTATTTGAGGTCAGTATATTTTTGATGAGCGATGATACCAACGAGTATGATGAAAATGCAATTTTGGTAGCACACAAACAGAACCAAAACCATAGACAAAAAACTGTCTATCATTCTGACAGCTTTTAATCGGAAACACTGACCATAATTCACTAGAGATTAGATCGGTGAGTAACGATAAAGCAGAATTTCAGGACTTTGACAAACTTTTGAGGCCTTTGGAAGGAAAATAATTAAATTACCAGTTCGCGGTTTTTACCCAGTAAGCGCTCATTGCAAGTTGCCAAAATGGTGTTATGTTCACCCAGAGTTTAACCTATGCAAATTTTGTCCCATTCCCAGGGGTGGACACTGATTTATCAGGGATCTAGCAACCGTTGCGGTGTGACAGCGAAGTTGTGAATCTCGATACTCGACTGACTGACGACATTTGATAAAGTCACGTGACGAGCGAGGCGTTCATATTTTACCATCACTCCAAGGCAGTGATGAAGCGCGCTTCAATGCTCGTTCACTTGATAAGACCTTGCACCAGTGAGATAACACGCGGAATATATTTTTGGTCTTGAACGTCAAGGAAACTGCCAATAACTATGTGCGCATGGTAACGGCTAGTCATCTGAAAATTGTAACCTGCATGCACTGCCCAACTCTTGTTTTAAATGCTTGGTTTTTGGTATCTTGGAAAGGAACAGGGCCTTTACAGTTACTGAAAACATCTGACCAAAACACATACTGTTTAAAATCTAAACTGTCGTTCAACAAACAGTTTTATAACCTTATTTTCTAAAATATGGTAAGCGACGGCGGACATTGTCGATTACAAAGAAAATATAAGGATTGGATTACTGCACTATATTGAAAAAAATACACCACAGAGCGACCTAAAACCCCGTTTTTCCACAATTCGTTTAAAATAATAAATGTTTTACTTCATGTTGGTTAATAATAGTTGGGCATAGAATACTTGGATCTTGAATGTGCACTATAAGTTTTGTTCACCCTAACTGATCCAAGGAAACATTTTTCACACCAGAATTATCGCCTAAAAACTTTGAACGCATTAGAGTTCTACGATTTATTGTTAAGTTTGCCAATACGCCACTCCGGCCTTTGTAGTTGCCGCCACATAGGTAACATTCGCAAAACCATGCATTTCAATGTGATGTGAACACACACATGATAGAAACAGAGGCACCTTACCACGAGTCAGCTACATTCGGTAACAATATTAGAAATCGATACATGTCAAGGATTGTTCGCCCACCTTCTCGATGATGATGATTTACCGGATCGATGCGAGTAACTTGGACTTCTGCTGCGCGAGCGTTTGCGATTTCGTTTCTTCTTTTTCTTCTTCGACTCTCTGCACAGAAAACACTGTTTTTCTTGAATGTTTAAGAACTGAAGTGGGGACGATAATTGCAGATAGATTGTTATCGGGGAACCATAGAAAACAAATTGTTTGTTAATTTGATCGTTTGTTTAAAAAAAATCAAGACAGTCAAAGAAACGGTAGCGGTAAAAATGATCCGAGGAAATAGGAAACAAGACTAACCTGCGCTCCGAATCCGAACTTGAGTGTCTTCCCATTTTAAACAGAACTATTTTTTAGCAAAACGCTTAACCTGAAACACAAAACAGATGGTAATAGAATTTTTTAAACATTTGTGCAAAACAAAATACTTAAATAGATATTAGTTTTGTGAAGAACCAAATTGTTTTTGGTTATACAAGCAAAATTAGACGGTTAACAACGACCACAAACTGTAAAAATTAACCCATTAACGCAAGAGCGCCTTTCGGAAAAAAGAACGGAGCGCTGAAGTTAAGCCTTGGTGGCAAGAGATAATTTGGCGCAACACACGGGATACGTCATGCAACGTCCGCAGTACTTAAATCGAATGTTGTGGCAGTGACGTAACCCCCATTGTGCGGCGCACATCTTTTGAGGAGGAGGGGGGGACCGCCGGCCCGCCAAAGCGGTTCCAAATCAGCATTCAGACTCGATCAGATTTGAGCGAAATTCTCCGGATGCCTTTACGCTGTCATTTAATTAATCGACCCCGATTGCGCAGGCCTGAAGGAAAAACCGACGCCGTCCAAACCAAATTAATAGAGACACTCAGCCGAGGCTGTCACGCTAATCCACTTAAACCGCCCAGGTAATCCGGCCCTGAGAAAATCTTCCTCGCCAGGTTTTCGTACGGAGCAGCAGGGAATCGGCTGTGACGTGTGGTCGGGTTGCGTGCGATGCGGTCGCCAGTTTTTATTGGCTTCGACTCATTTTGCATTTGCGCGGGCTTAAGTGATGCAAAACTCGCGCTGGTCAATTCTAATCAAATCCCGGATGTTTGTACATTTCGTGAGCGGCGCATTACACGTTTCGGACAATCACACTTCGACGGGCCTGTGCCTTGAAATCAATCAATTTTCTGTAATGTTGGGTTATACGCTCCTGTTGGCCACAACGTTATAATTACACAAGTTATACGGCGGTTATGATGGTAAGTTTACTATGGACGAACTTTATAAAGACAACATAACATCACATAAAATTTAAATAGAATGCGTTGCATTTTGCAGCATTGAAAAATAGACATCGTATTCCAAAACTACTAGAAAAAACACCACGCTTTCTCTTTAAAACGTTTATGTAGACTTTCTCGTCAAAATTGCAAACAAAACACATACTTTTAAACGTCCAGTTTGGTGTTGCAAATGGTATTTTGCGATTCTGGTTGCAGCAGCGCCGGTGACTGTAATAAATTCACCTATAATTCAGCCCGACAAGTCGTGTGAGAGGTGACCGATTCGATAAGGGGCGTCGTCTTGCTCTCCGGTGCGATCTAAATGCGACGCGAGCTCGCGAAAAGTGAACTGACCCATCGAGTTAGACTGCCGTGATCATTCATTTGTAAGCACCGCAAAAAACGACGACGCCAATTTGTCATTACACACAGCTACAACATGTCTGAGGTAGTTGGAGTGATTTTAGTGTTGTGAAAATAGGGCATGGCAAAATATAGGAATGTTGTCGTTGAAAATAAAATTCGAATGTATGAATTTATATGACACTTTAAACCCAGTTAAAATCTGATAAGTTGACCAAAGTTGAAGTCACCAATTGCGAAACAAATCGTCGAAATAAAAATGATGGAAAGAAACTGCACTGAGGCAGGTATCTTGACGTTTGACTTATTGTAAGAACAGCGCATTCAGGCGTTGTTTTGCCGCCAACCGAGGATAAAAAAGAGACAAAAAACCAACATATTAATGGCAACTGACATGTCGACAATTCAATGATCTACATTGCTCCAAAACGGTTCAAAACAACCTTAAAACAAAACACTTATCTGAAACGTTTTTGGATCATAGTGAGCCCTATCACACTCGAAGTGTTTTGATAAATTTTTGTCATAAAATGAAAAACGNATTGTAAGAACAGCGCATTCAGGCGTTGTTTTTCCGCCCACCGAGGACAAAAATGAGATAAACAAACTAACATATAAATGACAACTGACATGTCGACGATTCAATAATCTACATTGCTCCAAAGCGGTTTAAAACAACCTTAAAACAAAAAAACTTATCTGAAACGTTTTTGGACCATATTGAGCCCTCACACTCGAAATGTTTTGATAATTTGTTGTTATAAAATGAAAAACGAATGTTAATATATGGGGTACGGACGAGTGAGTTCATCATTTTCCCATCAGCAACCACACTATACGTGCGGACTCATTCATTTCCAGGCCCCACACGGAACAATTCATCACCAGCACGCGCAAATATATAGATTGCAGCCGTCGGTGCAGTGTGAGTTATGATGTACCCATTACGTTTGTCATCGCAGAAATGGCAATGATCTGCCCAACGAGACGTCACATAAGCACCGCGCAAAGAGCCGGACACGTCCCTCGGGAGCAGCCGCGCAGCAAAAACGGAGATTGAAGGTGACAAAATGTGTCTGCGAATGGGACGTTTCGTGCCTATAACCGGGGGGCTTTGGTGGTCCATCGGGGATATTTAATTACTAACGAATAGGAAAAGCAACGTAATCTATTATGCTCGACACACGCTAAAACTTGCGTTCAATCAGATAACGCCGACTGGGGCAAATCGATGGCAGATCGGCAAATGTGCGGCGCATGGATCAGGGAATCATCTTGGCAGACGCGACTTCGTATGTTTTTGCCCGGGAATCGTCTGCCCAATGTGCCTTGGAATTTAGGCAGGGAAAAAATGTACATCGATACAGAGAAGGGCTAATAAGCAGACATCTCCTGCGTAACCCGCTAATCAGCGTTTACCTGGCAACAAATCCGCTGTGGAAATCGTGAGGAAGCGTTCGAGGTTGAGAAAATATTATAAAGAAAACGTAAATTTCAGAATTGACAAATGTTAAATGTAAAAAATAACGAAACGTTTAGTTAATAAAGCATGTTACTTTTAACAGGAATTCAGGCTTATTTGTGGCAAGAGTTGTGAACAGATCCTTAATTAGTATTCTAGATTAAACGGTTTTGACAGACCGAAAGTGGAAAAGTTGATCAAAACCCAGTTGAAAGTCTGATAATCAGTTCGTTTAAAGCCGCAGAATTTGGTTTTCTGTCTACACATGTGGGAGCAAGCCGAGCTATCGGTAAACTTAGAACAAACCATATTTTCGCGCTACAAATTATCTTTTTTTCATTTTAGGCTATTTTTGTTGCGCCGTGGCATTCAAATAGAATATGGACGAGGTTCAGAAAACTGTGGAAGGTGATGTCACAGTTGTGAAGAAAATTACAGATGACAGCGTCAAGTCGAGAGTCTCCACCATTTTGCCTTTCTCCGTGGAGGCCATAGTGAGAAAGAGAACACGGGCAACGGTCGGCACAAGCAGGAAGCATTCCACCGTTGCCGAAGAATCAAAATACGATATTCGTCAAACTGCACACCCTCTTGATTTGTTGGAACGCGGAATGTGCCGCACTTTTGATAAAGAACAACACACCGAAAGCGTCGATTTTTCAGGGGATGACGTTTCCATAAGTTTACATGAGTCCGATTTGCAGAGCAAAACTGGGGAAATTTTGGACGCCACGGCGACTAGAAATTGTTCCATAGATAGCGGATCAAGCAGTGAAACTTTTGGTAAGATTTTCATTTTTTTAAAAAAACAAAAACACCAAAGTAAACAGCTATACATTGAAACAGCGTTTAACTGTCAGTTTGGCCTTAGTTATAGTTAATTTGTAAAGTAAAAAAGCGATTCTGTCGCCGAGACAATAGTATTTATAGCTTGGTCGACTAAACCAAGGTTTTTTGGTAGTGAATGATGTTTCCGATAAAGAACAAGACAGCGACAATCTTTCTACCGATATGCTGGAATCTACGGACGTTTTTAGCCCATCCGACGATGGAAAGGTACGCTGACTCCAAACCTTAATATTCATTGGCAAATTTTGTCTCATCATTTTACGAATGTCCGCATACCACAGTGTTTCTCAAAGTTGGCTGAACATTCGTCGCACCAGCGATAAGATTTAATAAAGTTGCATTTATTGATAAAAACAAAAAGCTACGAAACGGAATCAATGTGCGACGCCCATGGAAAATTAAAACGACGCACTAGGGCGTAGCGATGCAAAGTTCCAGAACTACGGCCATACTAAAACGTTCTGTCCAACATGTAACGATTTTGCACACTAAATGAACATAAACGTATTGTCGGCTGTCTGTTCCAGTGATGACCAAACTTGATGCCCAAAAGCCACAATAAATCGCATGTTGTTTTCGGCACGAACCGTTTTTTAAGTACTGCAAATTTTCCGACAAACTATAGTCAAAAAGCCAACTCAGGCAATTGGAAATATAACCAAAAATGCTTGTTCAGATGGGAAATAAACAGCGCAGAAGTCGAACTAACTTTACAATGGAGCAACTTAACGAGCTTGAGCAACTTTTCGAGGAAACTCACTACCCTGACGCATTTATGCGCGAGGAGCTCAGTAAACGTCTTGGCCTCTCCGAGGGTCGTGTACAGGTAAAATGATGCTGGCTACAATGCTAACTATAACGCTACATGGTTGTCGCGTTAGTAACTCGCGCAACAGCTACGTGATAGGAAGCAATTGAACACGAAATATTGTGTTGCGTCACCGACATTTCCGAAAATTAAGTTAAAAACAAACGTTGGACAATCCACGTCAGACAGCTTGAAATCGAAGGGACGTTAAAAAAGGTTTTAAACAATTCTTTAACCAGCGCGACGCACGATCACGTGATCACGGTTGTCATACCATCCTGTCTTATGGTGGAGGTTGGCGCTTGTAGCAGCTTGCGCGTTTAAATCGGTTAGCTGGGTGAAGGGCACAGGGAATGGAATGTCACCATAAAAACCGCGAAAAGTCTCAAGGCCAATTGCCGGGTCCGCGGCGTCCAATTGAGGCCCAATGGCGTCAAGAGATCTTATCCAGGGCAGGGCGTGACAGCGGAGGGGGTGCGGAATGGGGTGCCTTGCACGTCATAAATCGACATGCGAATGACGCAGTCAGAGTGCTAATGTCATAATCGATAACCATTTGAGCGTGTACAAAGCCCATGTCGAATTGCTAATTATGATTATGTTACAAGGCCCTTCACATTCGCGTGTTTGGACTTGGGAAACCATTATGCCTTCCAAGTGCCCGCTGAGGCCTTAAGTTCCTAGATTACCGGCGCACTGATACAAATGACGATTTTTATAGCGCTTACCTCAATTTTGTTTGGGTAAAGGCGAAATAAACTTCGAATTAGCGTAGCGACCTAGTAAATTAGTCAAGGTTTGAGTCATGTTAAACTTGTAGTCTTACGTAGTTAGGTGTTTTTTTCAAAACGTCGCGTTGAAACACGTAGATATTTAGCCAAACTGAACAGCGTGATAAAACGTAGGGTTTTGAGCCCTGCCCAACTCTGCCATTAGATAACGTACCAGTCGAAATTGCTTTAGTGACGGAGTTGGATATATTTTCTACTTATACTCTAAGCCACGGCACACAATTTCCAAAACAGAAAAAAACTTCATACTATTTTTCATTTATCAATTTTACGCAATCGACCACAACCGTTCGTATTAAAATTTGATCGCAACTTAAATTTCTTTAAACAGGTCTGGTTTCAAAATAGGAGAGCAAAATGCCGAAAACAGGAAAGTCAACTTCAAAAAGGTAAAGCAAGTTTGAAATGTGTTTTGGCTGAGCAAAAAAATGACAAGTATATCAAATCACGCGAAATCAAGCGGTCACTGACAGCAACCACGTTTTAACAGGGATTTTGCTCTCCGGAGGCGGAATCGAAATTCCAGGCTGTCGGGTCGCCCCTTATCTGAACATTGGTTCGCTAGCCGCGCAATCCCCT
>QXVZ01012029.1:0-12284 GCA_008931825.1 Phallusia fumigata | reverse complement strand
AAAACTGCAAACTGTGTGATTTGACTCACTGCCGATGCACAGCTGCAAGACCATCCGTTTGCATGATCATCGGTGGTGCCCTTCGTGGCTGTGGTCCTGCTTCTTAAGTGATAAAAAGTTGTTCTGCTGTGGTGTAAGGTTTGAAAAGGCCTTGAACCGACAAAAACATTTCTTAATGGGTTTTTACGATAACATAAATGTAGACTGCACTGACTTTTTTTGAAAACCGGTTGTGTCACAAACTTGACAGTTTTCCTTATCTTATACTCATTTGAAATATCGAAACTGCATTATCAGAGCCACTTTTTCGCCAAAAACAAACCGACTTCATCTCCAAATGCTCTCAGTCCTCCACAACAATCCCACAACTATCGAGAAAGCATGACTGTTGCATTACCAGCGACTTGTCACGAATTCATATCACATGGCCGAGCTTCCTACACCCGGACCTCCACTCCCTCCCCCCACTAGTGTGTGTCATGCGTTTCCGGTGATCTCCCGCGCACGACTTTCAATTGTGACGTCACAGAGGCCAGTTGGGCTTCCGGCCAATCAGCGAGCGCGCTTGGAAACGCTCTATCACGCGATCTCTGCTGCCCGGTTTCAAAAGACACGGTGGATGCGATTTTTTTTGTTGTATCGGGCGTGGTAGGGAATATATGTAAATGTGGGAAATTCTGACTGTTACAACTTTGGACTCGGGATTTGTTAACAGCGTTTCCTATTTGTACTCCATGAGATTTGCTACGGGTGTTTTTGTTGAAATTTTGGTTGAAAACAATAGCGTAGCCAGCTCAAAATATTTGGGGGGCCAAGCAACCAAACTTTATGTAAAACTTAAAAATTTCTTTAGCTGTAATGCAAACTTAATCAACAATTTTGGCCCATTTCGCCCTCCCCCCCGGCTACGCCTCTGGTTGAAAAGACTGTACTGTGTTATGTTCTGATAAGATAATATATAAGCGCGGTGTCTGTAAAAAATATGCAACTATATTTACAAACATAGGAGCACAAGACCCAGACTTGAAGCGTAGCTTAATTAAAAACACAACTGCGAAAAAACTTGCACAATATGCACCGATGTCGACAGCGATTCGAAACGTTTGCAATAGAACATGTTCACTATATACAAGTTCTTTGGCAGTTTGTTTTAAACTATTTACAAGCAAAGTTTATGCGCTAAAATGATTTTTTTAATTATTTACAAACAAATTTATACAACTTTTGAAATAAGCTAATTGACGACCTTCTAGACTTATCTTATTTTTTTCACTTGAAAGGAATCAAGGAAATTAAGATATTGCTAAAGTGACATCTAGCGGTCGTTGTTTGAGATGTATCTTTTCGTTAGGTGGCTGCCCTAAACAACTTGTTCTGATTACGGTGCAACTGAGGCGCTCGACCCATATACAGACGTAAAAAACCTGATCGGGATTCGTTCTCGGGATCGTCCCGGGTTCAACCCTGTGAAAAAAATTAAAAAAAACATTTAATCGAAGTGGGTGCAGTTGATCGAATGATCTGTGTCGCTCGACCCACATACAGACCTAATAAAAAATCCTCGGGATCGTCTCAGGTTTAGCGAAAAAAAAACCATTCAATGCAAGGACTTGGCCGGATGGTGAAAATATTCGATCGAAGCCAGATATTTTAACGAAACTGAATGGAATTGTGTTTTAACGAGGTGTTAAAGAAAAAGTATTAGAGTGGTTATTCTATTTTGACTCGCTCTACGAAACTCCAACTAATCAAAAAGCAACGTTTGGGAAAATGAACTGTACAAAGTTTATTTGCATATTAGTAGAAAAAACATCTTTTTTATACAGTTTGTATACAGTAAGGTCTGACAAACTTATATTGACTTCACTTCGGTATTTCGGCGTACAAATGACTGTCGTCGTCGGATCGAATCTCGCCCATCTCAAAAACGTTTTCGTCCTCTACTTGTGACATCATACAGCGGTTGTTGTCGTCATCACCAACCCGAAACTTCGCACCTTGAAATCTCGGGATTGATTGCAAGTAGTTAGTGCCAGTACAACTCGTTCCCTCCACGTTCGAGCCGAGTGACGCAAGATCCGACGTCACCATGACGTCATTGTTTAGATCGGAGAACGATTTATTTAACACTGGAGGCGGGATTGGCGCTAGAGAGCGCGGTTTTGCGTTGTGACGTGGAGTTGATGACGTGTCATGGTTTGGTGTCGCTGTGCGCTGACGAGGGTTCGAGTTTGTAGTGACGTTGTTGCGGTCTGGGCGCGTCAGTGATGACGTAGGGGTGCTAAGGGCGATATTTGCCCCCGGTTGGCGTTGAAGGTGTTGGTAGTCTGGGGTGCGTGGCGAGCCGTTCGGTTGGTTGGTCAGATGTTGAGGAATNAGTGATGACGTAGGGGTGCTAAGGGCGATATTTGCCCCCGGTTGGCGTTGAAGGTGTTGGTAGTCTGGGGTGCGTGGCGAGCCGTTCGGTTGGTTGGTCAGATGTTGAGGAATCGGCTTAAAACGATTCTGCAGTGGAAAATGTTTGAGTTATTATTGCTTTCGCTAACAATTATGTTAAAGTGAGAGAGCGGGTTTCTTAACCGGTTAATGCGTTAAAATGAGGCCTAAAATAATTAAAAACAATTCTGTACTCTTAGCGACTAATATTGGATCTGTACAAACGAACAACTAAGTGTAACTAGCAAATCGTCATACAGACAACCTAGGGTGTAATTTGCAGAGCTCACCTTTGTGGCATTTTTCTTCTGTGTACAAGCAACGATGAGACATACAGACAATATGCAGACGACAATCATGAGCACAGCAGATATAGCAACAAACAACCACGTCAATGTGTTAAATCCGTACAATGATGCTGAAACACATTTACAATAAAAAAACTTTAAAAGGTTTGACAATTAAAATTCGTATGTGTTGCAGTCGGCTCAGAATTTTAGAGCAACTATGGGTTGACTTAATCAGTTAAGCCACGACAATTTGTTACAAACGATTTGTTATCGTTCTGTTTCTACTTGAACAGTGGCAATGCTCGCCGTCGACCTGGTAGTTGCACAACTGACAAGTGCTCGCAAGGTTGTTGGTTTTACTTTATTCCCCTTTCAAGAGCAAGAAACTTATACGGCGTTACTCCAACCCAGTGGAACCCGAATTGAACTAAATTTACGTTACAAACTCTAAAATGCCAAAAACATGCGAATTTTTTTGTAAGAACGACAAATTAGGCGCTGTTGTGGTCACCCAGGACGCAAAACACACGCNCAGTGGAACCCGAATTGAACTAAATTTACGTTACAAACTCTAAAATGCCAAAAACATGCGAATTTTTTTGTAAGAACGACAAATTAGGCGCTGTTGTGGTCACCCAGGACGCAAAACACACGCACACATATATTACCTTGTTCTCCCTTTGATCCCGGTTTCTGTGTGCTGCGTAGAAAAAAAAGTTTGTAAAGTCTGCAACTCAAAAAATGCGAATTGTGCATGTTATGTGACAAAAAATCCGTATTGTGCTGTATTTGTGTCAGGGGTCCTGTAACTTAATATAGTGCTAACCTTGAGGACGACGTCAAGATTGTCGTTGCCGTCAGCTTTGTTGAAGACGTCGTTGGTGTGACTTTGTCGTCTGTCGCCTGGCAACTGTAAAAAATGTGTTTTTCTTTTATTGAATTGAAAGCGCGAGAAGTTTGGCAATGAAATTCTTTGACTGGTGTAACTTTAGACTGTGACCAAGTTCCAATCAAGTTCCAATCCGAGTGTTTTGTTTGTTTCTTTCACTCCACCTGAGTGTTTAAAAAATGCAAGGCCTAATATTTCCTTGCAATACTAAAATGTTCGATCTAATCAGGTTGCCACAGCAGAAACTCCACATCCATTACTCACCTCTGGTTATTACAAGTTTCGTACATGACGTCATAAGGCTTTCGGTGTGTTCCCGCGCAAAACAAGCCGACCTCTCCGTCCACCATACACAGTTTGACCCGGACTCTCACCCCGCCTCCGCACGATCGCGAACATCTCGCCGCCTCTGTTAATCAAACAATGACGTCATCATTACGTCATATACGTTACGTGACGTCACGTACCTTGTTTGTCGATCCATTCCACCCAGTCTCCGTTGCAGCTTGTCTCGTGGTAGCAATAGCGCCACACGCGGTGGATGCAATTTTCGCCGCTGCTGCCAAAACGACGTCAAATTAGTTATATGACGTCACGACGACGCCGAGAAAAGGTCGTTAAATTATCAGCAGAGTTATTTGCTGACATTGCTGGTAGTTTACTGAAACTGTTTTTCAGATTCCAGAGATTAGCGATTCGAATCAAGTTGACTCTCGATAACTCTGTGTTTTTGATGTAAAAGCAGATGCCTTTGGTGAGACAAACGTTGCTGTTTCCACTGCTTGGATCCAAGCTATTTGAAATAAACTCTTGTCTTGCAAACGATTAGGGTGAACCAAAACTATATTACGGGTCGCTTGGTGCGCCAACTTTTTTCGTTCAGGATGCTTGACATCAAGCCGGATTTTAACTATTACCAAGTAAATGGAAATGCGTTTTGTGGCTTTTGAAAACAAATCGACTATCTAGTTTGATCATATATTTAAATGACTTTATTTAGGTGCTGGTTAGTGGCATCTAATTTGGGCATAGCGTGAGCTTTAAACCTTACAGTATGTGGCGTCAACCTTTGTGGGATGCGGGAAAGCACAGAGCGTGATAAACCACCAATAAAGTTTCAAACTTTGGCACACCTTCGTCCTTTTCCACTTACTGCGCTAAATTTGGCATTAAACTAAAAAAGTGTTTCACGTTTTACATTGGGCGTGAAAAGTGAGAACATGCGCCACGTGAGTCGCTAATCTTCGCGACACGTGGTTTGTGCGGCGTAAAGCTGATGTTTAAAAGTTGAATCTTGTACATCAATGGAGCAATACACATGTCTCAGATTCGAGTCGTCGCAAAGTTAAGTCACTGCCTTATCGAGACCAAGCTCAGTGCTGGACTGGTCAGCTAATGACTTGACTTGACTTGAAATTATATAACTTGTTCACAGTAAGGATCATAGAACTCTCATTTACAAGTTCTTCAATTTTGTGATACTAAAGATATGTAATATTTGAATGGATGCCCTCCCAAAAATTGCCTAAAACTATAATGTTTTAAATTATCAAACAATGCACAGGAACATTTAGAATCCTTATACCACTCCCTCCTTCCCATCATAAATATTAAATTCTGTCAATAAAACATGTCATACTCCCCTTAATTGTACTTCGGAAATCAAAAGTACTTCATGTATGCCTCGTATACTTACATAAAACTCATTCGGCATGTTCGTGCTTTGAAAGTTAAACCCTTGTGACATCGAAACGAACGCTGGTCACTCCCTGCGCAAACTGACCACTTGCTCCATGTAGTAACTGAAATTCATTGGTTAGTTATCTTGCCAATTTAATAAATATAATTTTTAAGGGGGTTAAAACTTGAACTCGCAAAGAAACTTCTGGTAACTTCTGGTAAGCAAAACTCTGACAGCGTTTTGAAAAATCAACGATGTGTTTAGTTCCAACTTAATTACAATTCTAATTAGCAATATACCAAATAGCAAGCTGTGCGTTTACGTCACCCTACATTCCAACAAATCCTAATTTTTTTACATAACATGTTAAATAACTCGTTCGAGGGCTACCCAAACCCTGACTTATCATTCTGACATAAATCGAAGTTTGCAGGTTAGTTGGCAATGTCTAGGTGCGTTTCTAAGTTAACAGTTAATGGGCAAGTAAGCAAAACTGTTTGCTAACTTGGCAAGTTTTATGTTGCCCTAGTTTGTCAAATTCTAATGACTACTTGGTGATTTTAATGCGGCAATCAAATTGCAAGTAGCTGCTTATATATCGCCTGAAAATTAAGCGTAAACATCATCTGAACGAAGAACATTTTGTGTTGCGTTCAGTAAAACGTATTTTCTTTATTCTAACTAGTCGTTTAGATTAAAAAAGAAAAACATTACTTCACCGTAACTAATATCGAATAAAGTGATAGCACAAACCGACAAGTAATTCTGGGAACTCAGTTTGGTTGGGGTAAATAGGGTGTGGAAAAACTGTCGTGCCAAATTTGGCTTCATGTGTACGTTGCAATTATAGTCCCCTTTAAAGTAAGTACACTATTAAGGCAATTAACAAAAACTCTTCAATATTGATTACTCTCCCATCTAGCATAATATGTTTGATTCAAGAGAAATCAAACACTTTAACTCGCTAAAACACATAAAATATTTGACTCCTTTCGCAAAATTTTTGGCTAGCCTCGCCACGGTGACTTACTTTCAGTTCCAGGTATACACCGGCACGCAAGGTTTGTGAATTCCGTTTTGTTATCAGTCGAATGCAAGGGATAAGTTTCATTTGTAGGCAGGACCGGAATAGTGGACTGCGAAATAACAGACGTTTATAAATGCTAGGTTTAAGCCTTCTACATTTAGCACTGATGATAACTAGTAACTAACAGTTATTTTTAAATATACAAGCTCTCTGGCAGTTATGTTTTCCATCAAGGTTTTTTGACTTTCGTTATAGTTGACGTTCGAAAATTCCTAATAGTTTTATTAGACATGCTTGAGATTTGTTGCGTACATTTTGGGGTCAACGCTTTAACAATCGCTGTTTTACCAAGTGCACAACAAACAACAACAGCGGTAACTATAACATTTGCATTAAATGTTTTTAAAATTTACAAGTTCTCTTGGCGGTTAAGTTTTTGACTAAACTACTTGCCTTGTCTTTCATAAAAAAACGCTCACTGCATCTCTTGTGTCATTTTTTATAATTTTGGTAGACAGTTGTTTTGCATCATAAAGTTAGGCATAAATGTACACAAACCAAAACCTCACAAAAGTACCAAAATCGTTTTCAAAACTACATTACAATCACCTGCGCCCACGAAATCCCAATGACGTCACACAAGATAAGGCAGGTCAGCAATCGAGATAGCAGAGCAGTAACAGTTTTAGACATCATAAAACCACGTGAAAATTTCATCGAATTCTCCTGCACCTAAATGCTGGTGCTGCCTCCCAACGAAAATCCCAATTGCAATTGTGCGTCTTTCAGTTTGCGTGATTGTGACGTCACAGAGCGCGTTGATGCGTTTCCTGTTCGTGTTCGACTTCCATTTGTCTTGGCGCAAAAAGGCACCGACGCCATTTTGAAAACGCAAGGATGACTCTTCGATTTTCGTTCAAACATTGGGCACTTTGACGTCATAGTGCAATGGAGGTTGAATGTAAACAAATTTGGGAATGTTGTAAGTTTGAGTTTAAGAGTCTTTGTTCTGGCATTGACGTGTGCTGTACGCGTCAATCAAACATGGCAGTGCTGTCACTGTGAAGTGAATTGGAAACATGTGCGTGTATGGGATCATTAATTGTGGAGTAGATCTAAAAATGTCGTGGTTGTTAGTTCAGGTCCCGTCCTTCGGTTTGATTACTTGCAATATGAATTACTTGCAAACAGGGTTTTGCCGATACTTGAATAGTTTAACAGTTTTAGGTGGGTAAACTATTATGACAATGTAATAAAACAAAAAATATTGAAATTTATTGTCTGTTAACGAATTTAGGTTTAATTTTATTCGGTTAAAAGCTTTCTGCGTGCAATTTACCTTAATTGAGTTCGATATCGTTAGGTAATACTACTCACCGTTTACTTGCAGTTGGTTGTTTCATAAGAAAACATTATTTATTTGCAGTTGCGCTAAACCACCAGACACGTGACAGAGCGATGCAGCTGAACGACTCGATGTTTGAGCTGAACGGAGGATGCGGATTTGTTCCCAAACCTGCTTGTTTGCTAAAGGTGCGGCTTCAGTGTTTTTAAAAAAACTTTAAATTCAAAAAGTTATTATACTGACAAACAAATCCAGATGTATATTTTACTTTCTGTATTTTACTTTGTCTATAAATCCACCAAAGCCTTTCTCACACTCAACAGGAAAACAGAAAAAGAGTTTTTAGTGTTGTTGCTGGTTATATTTCTTATGACATAAACTTTTACAGGTTGTACATTTTGGAGCACTTTTATTCCACTTTTTCATGGCACAAGAAGTAAAGAGTTATTTTTTTGCTACAGGACGAAACATTTAATCCACTTTCCACGTCACTTCCTCGCAATCGTGACATCATGCATCTTACCATTGACGTCATCAGCGGCCAGCAACTACCCAAACCTCCAAACAGTGTTCTAGGAGAAAGAGGGGAGGTATAAAATTTTAAAGAAAAAATACCCTCGCAATTCTATTTTGTTCAAACAAAGTTCGGTAAAACGTTGTCTTTTGGCTGAATGTGGATTCTGAATTTTAGTGTAAACAAGTAAAACAAAACTTCAAATTAGGCTTAAGCCTCTTATATTTTGCACTGATCATAATTTGACAACAGCTTTGGTTTAAAGATGTATAAGCTCTCTGGCGGTTATGTTTTCGAACAAGTCATTTTTCTACAAGGTTTCTAATAGTATTTTTACACATGTGCAAGATTTATACAATATATTGCAAACTTAAATTGCAANAGAACAAGTTGCATTGCTTTAACGATTAACACGTTTTTTTATAACAACCATTTTGCAGACTGACTATCAGAAAACGACGCGAGGAACCGTCGCATGTCGATAACAACCACAAGGTGGCGATAAACAGCGACCAGATTGTAACGGCACAAGTGGATGGTTCAAAATCGGTGAATTGTCCGCGGAATGACCCAGTTTCTTCTGTGGTCAGTAAAAAAGGTGAGTTACAACACCAACTTTTGTAAGTACTCTGTCTTATCATTATTGCGAAACGAAACTAGCACAAGGGAGGTCTTGAATCGTTATTTGTAAGCTCTACCAAACTTGCGTTTCGGATATTGCGGTTACCGTTCTGATTCTTAACTTGAACGGTTACAGCTTAATCAAATTCGTTACATACACAAAAGTAGTTCTGTGTCTATTATCAACTTCTGTGTGAACAGGGTTAGGAAAGTCGGGACCCCATGGTTGCCAACTTTAGCAACTAGTTATGAAATCAAAGCGAATATACGCCATAGGTAGATCTGCAAGAGGCGTAAAGGCCAATTACAGCCAGCCTTTCGAGAAGTTACATTTTATTACATCAACCATAGTTCACTGCGAAAATTTTCTAGCATTCATTTTTAAACATTAAAACACTCAAGGCGCAACCAAGCCCAAAATTACGTAATCTTTGCCAAGGAAATCTTTGTTTACGTGAATGAGATTATCCGCGATTGTCAAAATCTAAATTGGTTTCCGTATGCAGCAAATAACGTGTCAGTATTATTCGGATATTTGTAAGTGCTAAATTTCCACAAGTGTAATTAAAAATAGAGTCTGACTCGTTAACACTTCGTTTTAAAGTCCCTCGAAAGAGCGTTAGCTATTAAATCAACGCCAAACGTCTTCAATTGCTTGCATAAGTATTTATAGACGCAAACCGTAAGGCAATTACAGGTAAGCGCTTGTCAAAGAACTTCACCTTGTAAGTGCTTGTCAATGAGCTTCGGCAATTAGAGGCTTAACACGCGCAAAGGCTATTTTAGCTTCGTGGCAAAACTGACGCCCCCGCCAACAGAAAAAGAGGCTTTGTCGGCCGCCCTATAAGGTTATGCCGTTCCGCCTGACAGATTTGTAAACAAATCCTATTTCCTGCGCAGAGGACGGTCTCGAACCCGATGACGTCACGCATGCATCCTGTGACGTAGCGAAGTGCAACGACGTGACGTCAGAAAGTAAGTTAAAACCAAGCGTCTGTTGTTTCGAGTGTTCAATTTCAATTCAGAAATTCTGCTACTGTTTTATGACTCAAAACAATGACATTTTACCTAAAAACGAAACTGTTATACTTGTAAGGTCCATTTAAAGCTTGTCCTTGGCATGAAAGACCTAGGTTAAATCTTTTTTTGAATGGCGGTTTTTAAAACCATACAACACTGTATAAATAGACATTAAATAACAAGCAACAAACCGCCCAAAGGGCATAAATTTGTATTACGGCACACTTAACAATGTATCCTATTTTTCGCTGCTCCATCAGCTGTGCAACTTTAGTCAAGTATTAGAGGTAAGACTTAAAACCAGCTGTGGTGGCCACACAAAGGCGCCACTTATGCGTCTATGACGTCATCGTGTGTCTCTGTGTGTTCGTCTACGCTTGTCGTTCTGATCGCGTTCTAGTGTTCCCTTGCGTTCTTGGTTGTTTACGTTTCTGGAACGAATTTCCTGAGTGCGCGCGGGGGCTAAAGGGGGGTTACTTAATTTTGTGTTGACGTAACAAACATTGGGACGCGTGTTTTGGGAGGTTTAAAAGCTTTTTTGCTCGGTTGAAGGCCGGTGAAACGGTTTGTGTGTTAAGTTCAACTCTACCAGCTTTTCTAATGGCATCCGCTTGATTAAAGCGCTGTTCAGAGGCAGGTTTAGCTTGGAAAGTAGATTAAAGCATACTTTGATGCGTGTTTGGCATAGTTTCAAACTTGATGTGCGTGCGTTGAAATGACCAGCGGCATTGGTATGTTGAATAAGGCACGGTCACTTTCACACACGCCGAACTAATGGGGATCATAATGATTGATAAGCACCTCCAGCGGACAATGGTTTATAAGTTAAGTGCTGTCCTAACCGACCACAGAAGGGAAGTACAAGTAATGCAAAGCATATAATCCAAAAGTTTACGACACAAAATGCATTGACGGACAAGGTTTCTGACACCGACAAACCTATTTGGCGATGGGTAGTTTATTTGGTTGCAACTTGTGGGCCCATTTATGCTGACAGAAAATAAAAATTTACGGTAAAACTTGGTGTATTTGCAGACGATAGTTGATCAAAACGTTGGCCTTTCCCGGTGGTAATAACCCTTTGGTCCCTCAGCAACCACACAGGCGCCGAAAAATATAAAAAGTATCACCTAACACTTCTTTGTCTAAGCTTCTGCACAAACAAAAGCTTATCCGCGCACCGCAAATTTCCTGCTTCGATGAAACCTTAACCCAAGTCGCATGAAATCCAACCCTTAAGGTTTCCCTGGTTCACGTTCACGCACATAGAGATCATATGCTTGCCATAGAAACAAAATAAACCCAGAAGTCGACGAGTTGCGATTGTAAGGTGGGTGCTCGCCGATATTTGCTTTGAAAACATGCGCGCAAGCGGTAGGAATATCAGGTTACGCTTGAGCTAGGTGACGATTTTTTACACTTTCATCTGTTGGCACGAAGTGTGAGTCATGTAACGGATCGCAATTGGTGGCACTCGTTAAGTGATGAATGGAAAAGGCTTGGGCTGTCACATACTAAAGGATCCCATTGTTTACTAGCTGTTACAATGGGACAGTTGAATTTAAAAATCCCAAAAAAATGTAGATGTTGTTATGTACCATAGTTTGCGAGCGCTTACGTGTAATGGTGGTAATGTTTTTCAACTTGCATCGTTATAAATAAGCCACCTATTGAATATGAAAAATGGTAAATTCCTGCAAATTGCATCCATAGTTGCAACCCAAACTAGTTGCAATACAGTACCATAATTGTCTTAACAATCTAAACAAAAAATGATATGGTGGACTACGCATAGCCAGCTTGTCAACGAGCTTTAAACTTATACATACACAAGGAAGATGTTAAATTTAAATGTATCATGCAAGTTTACGCCTGTTAGCGAAGAAATACAAACGTTTTTGGACCTTCGATGTGAAATCAGCGTTAATTGATTTGCAGATAATGGTTTAATGATCGCGCTATCATACTATCGTCAAGTGGTCGTTTATGGCAAGATAAACTACTTATCGCAGTGCGCATGCGCGAGCCTAATGTCATTTCGCAGGCTTGTGAAATGCGCCAATAATAAACTGCTATGTTTATTATGAGTTTACTGAAAATTTTCCCATCTTCGCTAATTCGGTTTTAATACCAGTAATTCAGAGTGTTACACGCATGCCATAACATACGTTTTCAACGCGCTTTGTTAAGTGATGTTGCTAACGTTTTTATCGACAAAATAAATTTATTGGCAGTACTTTACTCCGGTTTGTCATTATCATTGTAGTAGTCGATTAAAAAAAATATTCAATAATTTCTTATTCTAGTTATTCCGAATAATTTAGTTATGATGAGGCGATTTAACAACAGGGTCTTGGTTAAAGCGCATTATGTCAGTTTAGTAACTCCTGTGCGAATGTTCGTGTTTTGCCAAATCCATGAGCCTTTTGCAAAACCTCCCAAGTTCTCACATTTAGGGGCC
>QXVZ01012012.1:0-13142 GCA_008931825.1 Phallusia fumigata | reverse complement strand
AGCATCTTCCTTTCCTGTGATCAGCTGTTCAGGATGAAAGAGTTGGCGGTATGTTCCAGTGCGGATTTCGTCTACATTTTGAGAGGGTTAGACTTGGTTGTGATTAAAACGTGGCCAGTGCTGATTGGTTGACTCACCGATGACAGTTGGCTCGAGGTCGACGAATACAGCTCTTGGAACATGTTTTCCAGCTCCAGTTTCGCTGAAGAAAGTGTTGAAAGAGTCGTCGCACTTTCCATACGACTTATCGCTCGGCATTTGACCGTCCGGCTGAATGCCATGTTCCAAGCAATACAACTCCCAGCAAGCATTGCCCATCTGCACTCCGGCTTGCCGACATGGATTGAGATACATTCACGCTATAATACAAAGTTATTCATTAAAATTCAGTCCATTCCTGGCGTATGCCGGTTTAAATTTTCTCCCAATGATTTCATGAGGACTTTAATTTAGATTTTGGCGAAGTGAAGAAATGGCTTATTTTAGCGCTTGTCAAAATGGATGAGCACGCCAACTAATTCGTTAAAAGCGCGGGAAATTGCCCGAGGGATTGAAACGTTTCCTGTAGGCAATTTTCCGCATGACTAGGCAGCGAGGAGACGCCAAGTGCTCATGCCTGAAAAGGAAACCGAACGAATGAATGATATCTGCGCTGCTACACTGCACACGTGGAAATGTTTTCCTGTTGGGTTTACGCAAGTGGATTTAAAAAAACATCATTACAATGTGCACTTTACAATGTGCTCTGTGCACTTTACAATCAAAACCAATTTTCGTTTTAAAAAGTGATCTGTACGGACGGCGACGGACGTACAATTGACACGTTGATAATTTTTTCATTTAAATTGGTCTTACATTATTTTCCGCCAACAACTACCGAAAAATGTGAAAATTAGAAGTCATTTTGGCCATGTATTTTAAAGTAGTCCACATACGTTAAGTTCAGCAAATACAAAACATTTTCAACTCACCATTTTGATGATTGAAGGTTGTCGAACTTGTGGAGTTGATAAAAACGCAGCAAAGGCAAGATTTTACGCAACAGAGATTCTCAGCAATCTACGTAGCTTCGAAACCACTGAAAGTTGACGAGACGCCGCGCTGCCGGCCTTATATATCCCACTATTACGTCATAATCCAAGCGTTCGATTGGTCTCCCTTGCACCGCGCGTCTGTCTTCTGATTGGTCGGAGCTGCTCCCGATGCAAGTGACGTCAGGCGCGGTTAACTCTTTGCATTATTGATGGTTCTAGAACGAGTGGCGCGCGATTTAACGGCAGGAAAAGCTGGTGCCATCTGCGCAGCGGGAATATGCGCGTCACTTTTCGCTCCACAGTACTGGAAAATCGACCTGACGACCTGCTTTAGCTGCAGAAGTTCAATTATTGCGATGGCGTCATTTCATCAATTGGACAACCTGACACATGTAAACGTTAATGAATGCAGAGCACATTTTGTCAAAAAAGTGATTGACACAAACTTAGAAACCAACGAGGTTTTTTTAACGCACAAATTCTTTTAATACCTGGAAATGTTTTTCCATAACTTTCCATAGACCAGATCCACTTAAAATCTTGACAACGTCACACCCTACATTATTCACGCTTTACTGAAGATGAATCGTAGCGTTAAAAGCATATGGTGACGTCAGACGATGGTTGAAATGCTTTGACAAGCAGTAATGGACGGCGAGTTTTGTTAACAGGGCAACGCGACCAACAGTGGCCTGTAAAAACAAGGACTGGTATTTAGGTTTGCTTACACACAAATTACTAGGCCTTCTCATGCCATTTATTTGTCCCTTTTCTAGAAAACAATCTATTTTATTTGGCGCATTTGGAGAAACTTAGTTAATTAAGACAACGCCAAATAGATCAACATGACGCATAATTAGTGTTTGTGATAAATCCAAATGACATCTGTACTAAAAGCGTAATTACCTTGTATAGGATTAAATCTTTGGTCGTCGTTTAGAAGACCAGCAAAATCATTGGCAGCTAACACTTGCCTGGAGGGCAGGAACCAGTCGTTTCCATTTAGACATCGATTGAAATTTGATAAAAACCAGCCGTCCGCCATTCCCTTGGCGCATGTGCATGTTAGTGGGTGTGTGCGTCCGCCAGCTGCGCTTCGCTTTTCTCTGACAATACACCGGCCCTAAGCCCCAGGGATTTTTCATCCATCCCGAGTTGTTCAATAATTCACAGCATGACGTAAGGTCCCAAATCATACACGTAGATACCCTGTGCGCTTGTCCAAGTTACTGGCCAAATTTTCTATGCCACCTTTGTTTGTTTTTGGTCACAAATTATCTTTTACTGCCTTTAGCATAGCCCAAAAAAGTTTTCTACAGAGGCAACAAAACTGTTTTTTACAAAAACCAACTGACAGACAATCGATTAACGACTGCTGTAACACCTTAGCCAAACAATAGTACAGTTCAACCACAAGTTAGCGATATTTTTGGTGGCTTAGCTCCAACCCGACTAGTCAGCACACAAACCTTTACAGCCACAGATTGCATAATTCCCCGGCAAGATTTTCACAATTTGAGAACACTGACCAATAGAGATAAAGCACACAATTATTTGGTTATTGATGACGTACAATCCGTCCAGTTTGGACACAGTCTTATTTATTTCATGGATACAACGTCACAACAAACAAATGACCTTGACTATTCAGAAATAATTTTATTAGTTGTGTTGAAGCGGTTAGAGCAGTGATTGTTTGAGTGCAATTGGGTCGCTACGATTTCTTTCACCGAGCGAAATAAACTCAACTCAACTCAACCGGGGTGCTGTTTGAAAGGCTCAAGGGTGCCCCGAAACAACAGAAGTGTTGGAAACTTCTGAATTAAGGTGTTGCACAGTTTGTCAGAGGATGCAAAAGTGTACCATGAAAGTCGAAAACATTTTTTTAGCAATTAGTGGGAGCCAAACCAAGAGAGTATGTAAATGTTTCTAAAAGTATGAAAGAATTTGTTGTGGTATAAACGATTTTTTTGGGGGAATGTATGAATTGATAGCATATAAGAGTTTGTTGGAGTATGAAATATTATATGTAAGACTATGTAAGTAAGGGTTTGCGAAAGTCTGAGATATTGAACAGTATAAAAGAGTTTCTTAGAGCACATCACAGCCAAAGAGTTTGACAGTACTTAAGAGTTCATCAAGAGTATCCGAAAGCTTGTTAGCATGAAAATGCAAACAGTCTACCGGCTGTGAAAACGAGCTGTATTAACTGAAGTTATGCCACACAATTCAANACAGAGTTTTGTGTCGAGTTACTTTAAAAATGTTAAACAACAAACCGGTTGTTGATCTCACTAAGTTATGTGCCCCTTTATAATGTATTTTTTACGACAATGAAGGGTGCTTTATTAGATTACAGCGCAATTATGACGTCACTGCACCCCTTCCTCTTCTGCCTGATTTCCGGTTACAACGCAATTGCATAAACAAACATTAAAACGTCATCCGGTTAACAAGGGTGTAAAGATTTACTTTTCCAATCATTTATGTTTCCCATCTTTTAATCAAAAAATTGCTAGTCGGATTGGTTATATTTTGTCATTGTACCTTAATTCTATTCCGTTGGATTTTCCGACAAAACTCATTAAAAGCTTATTTTCATCGTGTAACGTCATTAAAATGACGTAAACGGATCATGATCTAACATAAGTGTGCATTCAAAGACTGATTAGGAATTTTCAGCTTACCGACGACAGTCGGCTCGAGGTCTACAAAAACAGCTCTTGGAACATGTTTTCCAGCTCCAGTTTCGCTGAAGAAAGTGTTGAAGGAATCGTCGCCGCCGCCGATAGTTTTATCGCTCGGCATTTGACCGTCCGGCTGGATGCCATGTTCCAAGCAATACAACTCCCAGCAAGCATTGCCGATTTGCACTCCGGCTTGGCCGACGTGGATTGAGATACATTCACGCTATGTGACAACATTTACAATTTGTATGGAATATATAAAAAAAACCTAAACATCAAACTTGCAGTAATATTACAGGCCGATTCGCCTTCACACATTTCAATGGTACAATTATTGTTGGCGCATATTTGTTCCAACATTAAATGTTGTCTTTACAAACTATAACAAGATGGCGGCCTTACATCCATTTTGGACATATGGTAGTTTATCCAACAAAAACATACAATTCTAGCGCCTCTATTGTACCACAACAAATTACTCACCATTATTTCGTTTTTAAGGACTTCAAAGGGTTGAAAAAGCAGAAAAGTTTGGGAAAGGACGGCGACACAACGTTACGATGTGACTTCACCACTGGAACTGATCAATGTTTTACAAAATCTCAACTAGTCATTCATTGCGTTGTTACGTCACACAGACATGTGTAAACAAAGCTGTGATTGGCAAACACTGTTTGTCTGTGCGGTTTTGATTGGTTAAAAAACATTCCATTATGTGGTGTGATGAAGATTTGAATTTCCTGTCCTGTGATTGGTTGAGATAACGCAAAGTTAATGCATGGAAACCACANAAACCTCTACCTACCGATGGTGTAGTGACCACGGGCGTAGTTGTTAGCAGCATCTTCCTTTCCTGTGATCAGCTGTTCAGGATGGAAGAGTTGGCGGTATGTTCCAGTGCGAACCTCGTCTGTGGGAAGTTAACACAAGTTCAACACAAAGTACAACACATACAAACAAGTCGAAAGGTTTTCATACAATATGACATCAACAAAATTGTATTAGGGCAGGTTGTAGTAGACCCAGTTAACTCACCGACGACAGTGGGTTCGAGGTCGACGAAAACAGCTCTTGGAACATGTTTTCCAGCTCCAGTTTCGCTGAAGAAAGTGTTGAAGGAATCGTCGCCGCCGCCGATTGTTTTATCGCTCGGCATTTGACCGTCCGGCTGGATGCCATGTTCCAAGCAATACAACTCCCAGCAAGCATTGCCGATTTGCACTCCGGCTTGGCCGACGTGGATTGAGATACATTCACGCTATGTGACAACATTTACAATTTGTATGGAATATATAAAAAAAACCTAAACATCAAACTTGCAGTAATATTACAGGCCGATTCGCCTTCACACATTTCAATGGTACAATTATTGTTGGCGCATATTTGTTCCAACATTAAATGTTGTCTTTACAAACTATAACAAGATGGCGGCCTTACATCTATTTTGGACATATGGTAGTTTATCCAACAAAAACATACAATTCTAGCGTCTCTATTGTACCACAACAAATTACTCACCATTGTTTCGTTTTTAAGGACTTCAAAGGGTTGAAAAAGCAGAAAAGTTTGGGAAAGGACGGCGACACAACGTTACGATGTGACTTCACCACTGGAACTGATCAATGTTTTACAAAATCTCAACTAGTCATTCATTGCGTTGTTACGTCACACAGACATGTGTAAACAAAGCTGTGATTGGCAAACACTGTTTGTCTGTGCGGTTTTGATTGGTTAAAAAACATTCCATTATGTGGTGTGATGAAGATTTGAATTTCCTGTCCTGTGATTGGTTGAGATAACGCAAAGTTAATGCATGGAAACCACAAATTAGCATTTCAAATTGCATTTGTCTGATTGCTTTTGTAAATCACCATTATCTCTTTACTGGACAAACGAAATACATAATGAATTGCCTTGTAAACTAAGTGGATTTCCTGTGTTTAGATTCTCAAACACGAATTATCTGCCTTGGGGCAAGGGATTCCCAAAGCTTTAAATACCTTGTGGCATTGTTGAATGCAAGGGATTGCCTGTCCGTGTAGTAAGGGCATAGATAGAACAGGTTTGCGCAACAAACTGAGCTAAAAGGTGACCTCTGTAAGGGGATTTGTGTACAAAACTTACAACAGTGCCTTGATTGTTTACTTTCGTGGTTACAGGGAAGCAACACGAGCTAATTTAATTGAATCGAAAAAACAGACACGTGTATCTACTTCTGCGAACAAAAGATAACAGGCCCAGAAAACAATGGCGGTCTGCCTGGTGAGTTTTGTGGTACAAGTGTTCTGTGCAATACGATACAGCAGGTCGGACGAAGGTTGTTGAATCAGGGGTACAAGGCAGCAACAAAACTGGTCAATGAAAGACATGTGATATCAAAATGAAACTGTATCAAAACCGACAAACAATGACCTGATTTCCTATTGGCACTTTAATTGAGCTAAACTAATTGTCACTACAAGTGTCTCAACAAAAGCGTATCATTTCTGCGTGCGTGCTGTACGCCGAAAGATTTATTTCTAATGACACAATCAAATTGCCGCTTTCCAAGTTTTTCAGAGAGAAAAGTTCACAGTTTGCACAAAGGACAAATGGCGTGGGCAAGCCTTTAATACCAAGGGAGTGGTCGTTTTCGACGCGACATCAAAATAACTTGCTTTACATTGAAGGTTATAGGGCAACATGTTAGGACTCGAAGACATAATGGTCTGCCCGCTGTGTGTGTAGTGACACTGGGATTTGGGCAAACAAGGTCCTGACATGGTTAGGCCGAGAACAGCACACAAACCTTCGCTGGTGAAGAGTGCTTGGATACGCTTATTGGTGTGTGTCTGTTTGGTGCTAGCCCCAACGACCATTGTCAAACAAAACCTTGTCGGTTTTGAGGGTCTGTTTTCACACAAGAAAATCTTTGGTTTTAAATACAAACAAGAAGAAACCACAGATGCCAAAATACGGAAGCAAATTGAAAACAGGTCATTTAATTAAAAAAGCTTGACGCTGTGGCACAAGCGAATCAAACACGCTAGCCACAATACAAAACAGGAGACATTTTGAAACTTTTATTGCTTTTCAGGCTTCAACTTGTCAGAACACATTGCTACAATAACAGCAAATTCAACACTTCCAGCGCAACACTTTCCGAAAATGACTTCAAACAAGAAATTTTACGGTATACGATTGTTGATGATGCAAACAAGGTACCATTTGCAATTAGCCTGTGTTTACTGTCAACAAAACAAATCATTTGTTTCAAGGTTATGTTTTGTTACGTGTCAAAGGCTGGTAACAGTCACTGGAAAGCAGTAATGGCTGTCTTGGGCAATTCACTTCGAAGGCCACAGGAATTTCGGTTTAACAACTCTTCAGATGTTCCAACTGATACCGGCTCTGTTATACATGAATCATGGTTTTTCAAGTAAGTGTGCACTCAACGTGATTTCGGTATTGACGTTTGAAAAAGCGCGCGTTTTGTAGAGGAACTAGTCACTTATATGACCCAAAACCACTTGACCCTTTTCAAGGACACTTTGTCTCAAAAGCTTGTCCTTGACAGAGCAATTAATCATGGCAATTTATTGCTGCCTTTTGTGAAGAAAATTAGGTGATTATAAAAGCCAGGAAATACAAGAAATGTTGGCAGACACAGCTTACAAAAAGTTTATGGTGGTTCGTCATCCTTTTACACGACTTCTATCGGCTTACAAGGTATGTGTGGTCTCAAATATCCTTTGCTTTGTGCAATATTTCACCATTCTGTCGCAACAGGACAAATTCGCTCTCAGCAACGCCATCGTGCGGGCAAAATATTACCGCAGATACGGAAAATATATTTTTGACAAATACCAGCATGAAAATTCTTCCGAAGCTGAACCAGGATACAAAGTTTCTTGGAAAGCTTTTGCGAGGTTTGTTCTACTTGGAAATTGTTCACATCATCATTGTTAAAGCGCACTCTAATTAGAAAAATTGGCAATAACAGTTGGATATCTAAACGATAGCTACACTTTATTTTTGGTTAAAACAGCTTGTCTGAAACACAGATACGTTGCTGATCCTTCGCTTAAAGTTCTTGACGAGCATTGGGAAGTGCAAAGTCGAATCTGCAACCCCTGCAGCGTCAACTTTGACTTTATCACACAGCTAGAAAATAGTGACGTGGAAGCTCCCTATTGGCTAAGGCAACTGGAGGCGGGGCTGGACAAAAAAGTCCATCTGACCTATAGGAGGGCGTATAGTGATCACGTGACGACAGAAAGGGCGCGAAAGTACTTTGCCATGCTGCCTGACCTGGTGGTAAAGAAACTGTACGCGAAGTATAAGTCGGATTTCGACATGTTCGGTTACAATGCAAGTGAAGTAGCGACTAAAATCCAATTCTGATTTTACCTGCTGCCGAAAACCTCCACAAACAACCACTCAACATAGCTTTCTACCAAGATAAACCCCAAACGTTGTGCGGAAAGTTCTTTTCTTGCAAAAAAATCGCAATAAGGGTGAGATTCACAGGTCATTGTGACCATGGAGAATAATGTGAATCGCTCGTTGTCATCCAGCAATTGGCGAATTTGGGGTCACCTCCGTAAAACGGATGATCGGGAGGTGAATTTAAGATTGCCTGAAAAATGTTTTGAAAATTTTACAATCCTAAGTCCAAGAAAAGCACACGTGTCAACGTTTAAAATCACATCAGTGAATTATTTGTTATTTTTTCGTCGTTTTAATTTGATATACGTCACAAATTTTTTTTCAATAAAATTCGTCCGTCTCATGAAATAAATATTTGCAAGTTGGGAAACATAATTATGCACACTGGCACCAACCTAAAAACTACGTGCCCGTCATCGTTAAAGACCGGCATTTGTTTTTAAAATTGTTATTATTTTACGAACCTTGAGACAGAAATGTAATGTTCCAACAGCGAATATTAAAGAAAATATCCACAGAAGTAACCGGTCCGCTACAGCAGCAACAAAATGCCAATCTTCAATCATCTAGTCAACAAATAATTGACATAAATATTAGCTGTGTTTTGACGTTCTGTTTAGGTCGTCTTTATCAATTTAAATAACACTCAAAGCGCAAACTACAACACACAAGTACAAGAAACAAAAAACGAGATAGCTAAAGGGATGGGGCGTGCACACAAAACAAAACGCGCTCCGCAGCATCATCTAGCGGTAGTGGATACTCACCACTTTCATCTGATCAGTAGTTTTCATATTATTCGCGATGTAGTCCACTGCATTGGCAGCGACCAACATGCCTTCAGGTATTTTGCCCTCAGTTGTTATGCATGGAGGAGGCACTTTGTATGCGGCTTCAACTAATGGAGTGAGTTCCGATTCACTGTCACTGCTGGAACTACAAGAAGACGCAGTTACCAAACCTTATCAGAGGTAGTATCAGGTTCTTACAGTGTAAGTTCAGTTTATTTTGCTTGGTGAAAGAAATCATCGCGACACAATTGCACTAAAACAATCACCTAGCGGGGAATAGTCATGATGCGCAAAAAAATTAAGGGCACATTTGTTAGATCGAGCTAGAACGCGATGTAACTACACCTAAGGTATAACTAACAAATCTCGTCAAAGGCGGTTTTAAATGTTTACAAATTATCCTTTTTTTATTCTTTAGTTTTCTTGTTGTAGAGCCCCTCGCCTCAACAAGTGACGATCGACCGAAAACGGTTTTGTATATCGTCTCTTTAATGGCAAATTTACAGAGTATTATTAGAAAAAAAGGGGGTCATTTTAAACAGATGGAACATATATTTTATAATTAACATAGGTACATGAAAAAGGGATTATGATTTATACGTAGCAAACGTACATTATACAGAAAGTGTTATAGTGCCGAGGCAGGCTTGTTACATTTATAGCACGTGGACATGTTTACAAATTACCCAGCAAACGGCCCTAAAAAAGTTTGCCGACCAAAACAAGTGGAAACGTTTCTTACCTGGATATATAATCGAGGTCCTTTATATGGTCCAAGATCAACTTCCGAAATTTGGAGTTACCCTCATTGGATGTGGTAGTGCCGCTTGGCGGCGTTGTAAGCACGGTACTTGAAGTTGCTTCACAGTTGTTCGAAACAGTCGAGGCGCGATGTTTTCTATGGATTGGCGACCTCACCTGGGCAAAAGGGCGGCAACTGCGCCTGACCCTCGTTTGACCTTTCATGTCTGACCTTGACGGACTGTGACGCCACGTGTGAAGGTCATTTGTCTTGTACAAAAACATGTTGGTGCTTCTTGACTCCTTAGTTGGCAGAGATGTATCGTGTCGCGTGTCGCATAACTCCTGGTCCGCTTCCGGTAAATCCATGTGGTCAGAACGTTCCAGTTTAGGTCGCCGCGCGTTCTTCAGGGGGGAGCGGACCGCCTTCGCCACCTCCCCACTGCAACGCCGACGACTCTGAAAAAACTGCGCCGAACCTGATCGCTGTAGCGAATTGGCGCCATATTGCGGGCGGACGTGAATCGCTGACTCGCTCTGCCGCGCCCTCAAGTGTTTACCACGTGACGCGTGACGTGTGTAAGTCCGTGCTGTTCGTATTTCCGTTGCTGATCTGCCTGAGCGAAACGAATCAACGGAAGCGAACGACGCATGCGCAGAAGACGTTTGGAACTTTTTCCTTCGATTGTGGGTGCATCCCCTATCCCGCAACCGCTGCTCCAAATTCTGTCGGTATGTGACGTCACAACTAATTGTTTTAATTCCTGCATCGGGTGGGTTTTGTCTTATCCGACCACTTGCGGCGCTGCTGTGGTTTCCACAGTTACTAGGCACTGACGTCATAACCGGTGGCGATGACGTCACAATAGGAATGGACGCATAAGACACCTGCCAAAGTTCACATCACGGTATATTGCCTTAATAAAAAATCTCACAGGTCAATGACCTTAGGGTTAATATCACAGAAGGTTATTCGAGGTCAGATTACAAAGTTCACTCGGGGTCATTACTTGTTTCGGGACGCGAGACACGTAATTATTTTTCTCTGTTTCATCGAGCAGCATCTGTCGTGTGCTGAACGGTCGGTCCATCCTCAACAGAGCTGGAAGTTGCTTCATGAAAACTCGTTGCACCCAGACAGGCATGGTGGATGTGGAAGGTGTGCGGTGGTATATGTTCAACACAATCACACTAAACAATAACANGGAAGGTGTGCGGTGGTATATGTTCAACACAATCACACTAAACAATAACAGTGATCGCGACCCACAAAATTCGTTGCGCGACCCCTAGTTTGGGAAGCTCTGATGTAAACAATGTAAATTAGCTTGCTAGCAATTCGAAGCACAAGTTTACCTGAATATGATCGACAGTGTGACAGTGAGCATGGTGAAAAGAAGGTACGCCCCGATGAGGGGAACCCCCAGCGATGTTTCCGGCACTCGCTTCGCCAAAAGCAGAAGATAAACTGTAAGACCTAAACAAACAATACGTCACTAACCGGGTATTCCCCGCACATGAAACCGACAGCTCACCTAGTAGAACCGAAATGCTCATGGTCATTTTTTCGCTGCTCCCGCTTGGCAAGTAAAACACAAGGACCGATAATGACGATATTAGAACGCACGGAACAATGATGTTTATGACGTAAAACAGGGGCTTCCGTTGTATGATGAAATTGAGAGAAATATCCTGGTATGTTGGATCGTTTGGATCCTCGTTGGTCCGGATTGGGCAGTGGATTATTGTCCATTCGCCTATAAATATATTGTGCTGTAACTTCACTGGAAATGATTTTCACACAAGAAAATCTTGGAAGCGTTATCCGTAAAATAGCGAATTTGGGGTAACTTTTTTTACCCCAAATGGTGGTAGATTTTATTTTTTAAATTTTAAGAGGGGTAAATGAGTAAAAAAGATTGAGAACCACTTGGTCCAAAGCAAAGTAAAGTTTAAAGTCTTAACAGTGCCTAATCGCTGTAGCGAGAGTGATGTGTTACGTCACAGTCGAATTCGGTCAGTGACAGAAAAGTAATTGAAAAGTAACATAAATTACTCCTGTTGTTTAATCAGGGCCGACACATTCTGTCAAGTTGGGAAAACAAACATTTGAAGCCGGCTAAATAAATTTGTCCGTTTATTCCCATGAGGGATCAGTAAATCCACCTTTCGCTGTAGCGAGTTGGTGTTTAAGACCGGGCTGTCAGAGTTTAATTAAACCGTGATTGTCATGTCAAACGGATTTGTTCAAGAACACTTCAGTTGTGATCAATAAATGAAAGTGATCCACCGGACTAGCAGGAAATCAATTAATCTCAACGTTTTTGAAGCGGACGAGTTCGGAAAAGCAAATAATTAAAAACGTCATCAATTATTGAGAAGGTAAGTGCAAGTGTGTTTAACTTTAGCAACCTGCATGCATGAAGGGGTTGGCGGACGAGTTTCGTGCAGTCAATCATGTCGATATTTTTAAACAAGGTTCACTGCGAATGTTAAATTAATGTAAAAACATTCTATAAATTCTTGGAAGAGTTTGAAACATCTTAACTTGTTTCAGATGCCATTAGGACACTTGCCACGACTGACTTCACGAAACTGGTCCGTTAACGAGCTTCAGGCGTTAAGTGAAAGTATTCTAATGTCGCCAAATCACAAAAACACTCAACGACAGTGATACGTTATGCATGTAAAGCTCATGGACCCCCAAAACCTTTCTGTGGACCCCTTTTTGAAAATCACTGTTTTAATGTTTACAGTCTAAACGTTGATTGAATATACCGCACAAATCGTTGTCAAAAAGCATTTTATTTAACCACAAAAAAGAAACAAATAAAATACAGTTTACATATTCACAGACCACCTAGGTGGGAACGAGCTTATATATGTGGTCAGCTAACTATGACTCACTCTTCGAAAACCAATAGTTTTTTCTTACCGTTGTCCATGTAGGCTTGCTTGTCAAAGACCACTTTGTTGTAAGTGCTGGTTATTGAAAGTTCGGTTTTGTCGTACGTGAAACTGCGGAATCTATAACAAATATTTGTAGAAAAACATAACACGGACTTAACCGGCAACTTCCATAAGAAAGTCGTGCCGAAAAACTGCTGGTAAATGTGGACATTGCATTAGTGAAATCATTGCAACGTTAGATATAAAATGGCAGCGTAGTACACTAGTGCATTGACATCTGTTCCTAGTCAAGGTGGGAAGGCCGTTAAAAAGTAGCGCTAAGCACGCTTTAAGTGGGTTTTCTAACCAGCTTCGCGCAGTCCACCATAGCACTTGTTACATCCACGACTTTGCAGGCTTAAAGCAGGTTTCCTAACGCGCTTTGTGTAGTCAACTGCAATTGATAAAGGTGTTTTTAGAAATATTTAAAACATTTATAAACAAAAAAAGCCTTAATTTCTTGCAGCTTTTTTAAGATACTAGTCATGTAAAGATGTCTATATGTCAACCAT
>QXVZ01012008.1:0-11449 GCA_008931825.1 Phallusia fumigata | reverse complement strand
AATGTGCATTGGGCATCGGTGGCCATCGTTGGCGTCGGTTCAGAGCTTCAAGAGGCCGTCGGGCGACGGTTGGGGATTTCCCTGTCGTTATCGTATCGTTTGGCAGTGTGCACCCGGCTTTAGGTTGAAAAACAGGAACCACGCAGTCGGTGCCTCCAAGTGAACCAAAGATTTCTTTTCGACTTTTTTTCATTTTACCGTGACAGATCAAATAACAACCGTAGCTATTTGAGACAAATTGTGCTACATTTGTCAGCAAAGTGTGGTGACAAAATGTGCATTTTGAACTTGTGTCAAAACTAATTTCTTTAACCAAAACTGTTTTTAATGGTGTCAAGCAATTTGGTATGTGTCCGTGCTTTGTGTTACTAAATTTGGACTGGGTACCAATTAACGTTGCATAAGAAAAAAGCAGTAAATTGTTAATTTCCTGCAAAATATTTAGCTCATTAGTCATAGCGCACCATGGGTATATTTATCTCATTTAGAACCTATCCTGCAATCGCTGCAGCTAGTGATGCTTTTTTGAAAATAAACCCTTTCAAATCTCGACTGTGATGCAACGCTTCGGATTCTAAACAACATCATCAAAGGTCGCACATTCTTTTTGCTAAAAGTTTCGTTTGTTTAATATGCCTAGAATACTTGAGAATCCAAGATCTGAGTTTAAACATACGCTGCACTATTTATCTTAGAACTGCAAATCTGGCCGTGCGTAAAAGTTTTCCAACCTGGCCACGTATGAAAAAGCAGACGTAATAAGCACACAAGTTTACCCAAGATTTACAAAGTCGAAACCTATTGAGGCCCATTGTTTCCTTTGTAGACTCGCCAACTTAATTTCACATTTTACGTTTACTTCCGGAATAAAAATAAGGTTTCTGCTAAACAGCTTCGTCGTCCGGTAAAATACAAACCACTGGACATGTCTCCCCAAAACAATTAAAGTTCGTTTTCATTTTGTAAAGTATAAGTAGTGGTGAAAGTAAAAAAGCTAAGCCAGCAATAAAGTGTTTGCTGAGCCAAATGTTCATTCACTTAAGGTTTGGGTAGATGGTTTTGTTCAGTTGCAGAATAAATCAAAGCAAACAGCAAGCAAAGAGGAACTATTGACTACCGTGGCGTGTTGTGGTAATGAGAATGCGTGCGAGCGTTAGGTTGAAAAACAGGAACCACGCAGTCGGTGTCTCCAAGTGAACCAAAGACAGGAACCACAGATTTCCCAAACAGTAGCTATTTAAGGCAAATTGTGCTACGACTAATAACAAATGGCGGTGACATGCAGTGCATTCGTCAGAACAAGGTTTGAAGGTTAGATGCTTTACAAGAGTCACGGTTTGCTTTAGAAACATTTGCCATTACAATGTTGTTTAGATTTCTTTTAAAACATTTTTTGTTACGTCTGTGTTTGACTAAACGATAGCGCGTAAACTACAACAAACGCTTGCACATAGCAGTAAAGATCAGGGCCTTTATAGATCTGATTTATTTTATTTACTTGTCTAACCAATATTGCCTTTTCTTATTGACACTGCACAAACTGAATATTTTGAATCTGTTTTCGAAGGCAATGTAAATTGGAACACGTTTTATGTTAACAAACCAATAACCGCAACAATGTATGGCAAATCGTGGTATTTTGTGGACAATGAGGAGAATCGAATAATAGCAATGCTAAATGAAATGGGCTTCGGGGAGCAGAAGGTTAGAAGTGCAGCAAAGAACATTGGTAAAGTACTTCTTCCTTGACTATTTTACATTACCTTGCATATTCTGCATTTATGGTTTTTTCAGGTGTTGAGATCAATTCGTCGACCAAGGAACTGCTTATTGACACTTTACGCAACAATCCTGACACAGGTTGGTTTTATCAAGTTAACGTCACCTTAAGATTAGCTTTTGACGCAAGTATTGTAGCTCTGGTCCAGGAGGTCTATACATTAGCAAAAAAACACTTTGGGGTAAACGTTGGAGACGGGGATGCAAGCTTTCTTCGTACAATGTGCGTGTAAAGCGGGAGTCACACCAGGGGGAACGGAGGCGGCCACATCTGGTTTTTATTTCTTTTCATAGTAATTTTGTGCAGGTTGACTGCTATTTGCACAAAACCAGACGGTAATGAAAAATTCGTTTGCTTTAAAACAAGTTTGACTGACAAGGTGACACAGCTACGTGATGCACACAAATAGCATAAAGTAAAGGTGGGCAAATATTTTGGCTCATGGACCAAATTTTGGCAGACAGTTTTTCGGGAGCCGTGCAAGTGTGGACAGGAACTACCAGACAAATCCCACTAGCTTCATGCCATAGGCAAATGAGCAACAAAAGAGTAAAGAGTAATTGTGTAATGTGATGCTAATTTGTGAGAACATCTGGCGTGCCATAGTTTGGATCCAACGCTTTGTAGTTAAGTTCCAAATTCAACATATATTAAGCTACAACTAAAGCAATATGCAATAAAAGCAATATTATCAAAGAATTTAAAACGATCGAACTAAAGTCATAATGCTACATTCGTACGCAGTGCTATCGTGACCTTAAAGTATTACTACATTTTATTGACGTGTCGTAATAAAGTCTTAGATTTTTTGTAACTTTACGTGTACCCAGCTAACAATTTGACGTCGCTTCGGCGCAGACTTTTGGTTGAGTTTGGTTAATAAGACGTTACAACCCAGCGTTACTTTTGTAAAAGTGTCGACTCCAAACGACGTAGATGCGACGTAAAAAATTACATTGTGCGATGACGTTACTTATAAGTTTACTTGAACGTTATTTTATGTAAATGTGTCGACTCCTGGCGACGTAGACGCCACGTTGGAAACTACATTGTGCACTGATGTCATTTATACGTTCACTTAAACGTAATTTCTACGTAAAAAGGGTTGACTTCAGACGACGTAGATGCCACGTTTAAAATTACGTTGTGCAGACGTTACTTTAAACTTTCGCCTGTTTTAATGTCGCAGCAAGAAGCAAATACGACCAGTACGAAACGGGTAATATAGGTGATGGCGATTAAAATCCAAGTAGCCTGCAGCTCTGCAAAAAAACGTACAACATAAATTTCAGAAACATTAGCCCATAGTTTAAATACTTTAAACAAGCACCGTTACTTTACCAAGTTGGATACGTAACCAAATTATGTAGTAAATAAAATAATACACGTTTACATGTTACAGTACAATAGAGCAGGGGTGTGCAACCTGCGATCCGCAAAATGATTTCAGTGCATTTCTTTTCTTTTTTGTGCATCACACAACCGACCGGAGGCGTAACAAAGCCGCTAGGAAAGTAAAGCGAACAACGGAAACGGAATGTACTCCTTTAAAATGCAATAAGACAAAACCAAACGTGTGTTAAAGAAAGGTACGGCCCGCCTTCTAATGCGGGGTACTGTATTCAGCCCTCCAGTAAAAAAGGTTGCACAACCCTGCAGTAAAGTACAACTATAAATGAGAGCAAAGTTATTGCAATGTATCTAGGATGTTCAAAGTAGAGTATAGCTGGCTATTCTAAAAAAGTTGTTTAGAATCCGAGTTTTTTTTACAGTGGCAAAGAGTCACTAGAGAGGTGGCGTTCTCATATTTTCATTCCACATACACTACCACCCATAGGCGCCGACTGTTGAATTTTTTCGGGTGTGGCAAATTATATGACGTCACAAAATGACGTCCTGAAATACCAAATATCTCTCTTGGAGCTTAATAGGGTGAGACTATGTTAAGGCTTGCAGTTTTAGCACTTCTCGCAACGCAAATTTGAAACTTTAGTTACTGTTGCAAACGAACGCATGTTCCTGCGTGGTAAGGCCGCATTGAATAACAAACAAATTGTCCTGTGGTCCGTTGCACAACAACTCCGTAATGCTCCATTGAACTTCTGTTTCCATAACTCACAAAAATGAATGTTTAAATTCCAAAACTGCGTGGAAATTTTCAATGATTTTTTTGTTGAGATTTAACGTTTATACCTGCACAAGTATTAGGAGATTACTGACAGTAGATAATTTTAGAAATGTTAATATAACGCTCCGCTGTAAATTTAACATTTCTTTCCCGCCAGAGCGGCTATTGCATCACAGGCTCACAAAGACGTCACTATTACTCAAATTGTTTCCCTCGTGTTTTGGGTTTCTCATGCGAACAATTACCTGGTTGTGAGACAATACCCGCGTTTGAGCTCAATGGCGTTTGTTACGAATGGTTAAAAGTTCAAAAGAATTTCCTAACAGTAAATAACGCATGACGAACGTCAGTCAAATTCTCGGGTATGCGGCATACCGGAGATTTTCGCCCGGGTATACCAGGCATACCCGTGTTCGGCGCCTATGGTACCATCTCAAAAAGATGTTCTCCACATATACCATTTTCTTCATTACATTGGATATATTTAATACCTGCATCACATTGGATCCCAAATTCCCTTGGCATTTTACAACATGATTGATTCTGCTAGCATAAACATATGGGTCCCCACACACACGCAATTTCTGAATGGTAGTGATGTTTTTAGGACATGGTCAGTTTAAAAATCAGTTTTACAAACTAAACAAAAATTAAAAATTTCCATTTATAATCTAACTAAATCATTTCTTGCATCATGTCAACTTCAATCCCAATGTCAAAAGCATAAACTAGACTCCACAGTCACACTAATCAATAGTTGACCTTCAGTGGCCTTAGGCCGAGCGGCAGCAAACCGCACAACAAACTGTATAACGACCCTTTCCAATGCGTTTCAGCAACGCGCTGTAAACCCAACAACAACAACATTGCGCTTTTTGACAAACCAAATATAAGCTTCCATGCTACTGTACAAGATAAGATAATGCAAATGTAAATGAGAGCAAAGGTATTGTAACGTTTAATCGTTTACAGTGTTATTTAGCACACACATCTCGGTTAACACTACGAAAAGCAGTGGTGTACAACAGCTAGGATTCGTCTGTCATAAAAAATGATAATCTCTTTATATATGTTGGGAGGTGTTGCGTGTACGATGGGATACAACTACATAGTAATGATCTATACTGACCATACGGCAACGAAATGGCAAAACTAAAAATAAAAACGAATAAATAAAATGCTGTGCCGCACTCTTCTATATCGCAAAACAGCAAACATATTGAGGTTATCACCGCATCCGCACAAACGCCGGTTTATTTGTGAAGTAGCAGACTGTTATCAACCGCAGAGCATTGCGTCGCTCGTGTCGTAAACTCGTCAATCACTCCCTCGCGTCAGGGGGTTTTGCATTTGGGGCAAAACAGTCAGCGTTTAAANCACAAACGCCGGTTTATTTGTGAAGTAGCAGACTGTTATCAACCGCAGAGCATTGCGTCGCTCGTGTCGTAAACTCGTCAATCACTCCCTCGCGTCAGGTCGTTTTGCATTTGGGGCAAAACAGTCAGCGTTTAAACAAGCATTTGCAGCTGTAGGGATAAATACTTGACCGATTAGGCTAAAATTTTGAACAACCAATGAGAGCTCCCTACATATGTACAGTTTAAATTTTAATACGTTTGGATTAGTATGTCTGAAGTGAGGGGCATGTAAACAAAAAACGAAATATTTGGGGTTAAACAGGTAAAAAACGGAAAAATCCAAATTAAAGTCACAAAATACTTTAAAATACTTTGCATTGCAACAACCATCCAAATAGGAAACTTCTAGGTACCTTACTTAGTTAAATATTGCTGTTTTCAAAATTTCACATTTTGGGGGCCTGTGGGTGAATCGATGAGTGAACTCAGGTAAAAAAATGTCAGTGCACAACTTTAGATACCCATCTATCAAGTGTAAAAATTTAAAGAAATTTGAACAACTCTTTGTTGACCAAAACATGGGAACAAACTCGTGTAAACAAAAAACTTAATATTTGGGGTAAAAAATGGGTAAATCCAAATTAAAGCCTAAAAATCATTTAAAATACTTTGCATTGTATCAACTACTACAATTAGAAACTTCTAGGTGACCTATTTTGCTAAATATTGCCATTTTAAAAATTTCACATTTTCGGGACCTGTGGGTAAATCAATTGGTACATTTGGATAAAAAGTTGACAGTGCACAATTTCAGATACCCATCTATCATGTGTATGAATTTGAACAACTCCTTCTTGACCAAAACGTGGGAACAAACTCACGTTAGACAGAAAGAAGAAATAAAGAAAAAAAGGAAAAAGAAAAAAAGAAATTTTCATGGAAGGGGACCCATAATTACCCTGTGAAAACTGTTGAATTTCCTTCTAGGGCAAATTATCTCAAAGTTAAGAACCACTGGTCTAGACATACAGTTGAAGCAAGGGCTAAAGAAACATTGCTATCATTTACAAAATAGCAACCTATACACATTTTGTGTTTAAGTTCCAACAAACCAAAAGAGGAAAAATCAACAAAATAACTTCATTTGCTTAGAAAATAATTTCTTGAAAAGCAAACTGACAAAACAGTCAATTTACTTTGTTCTCAATGTTACAGACACTTTGTCTGTTTTTCTGCAACCACAAAAACATGTAGAAAATGTCAGTACCATTACACTATTTCATTGACATAATAATATTCATACTTTGCCAACAGCCTTTATGGTGTCTTTTAAGTCTTAACTAACAGGTCGCAAATAAATTCTAAACAAATAAATTTTTGACAATTAGACTTTTAACTACTCACAATTGCTAACTGAACTAGAGAAGTGACGTTCTCGATATTTTCATTCCATGTACACTACCACCTCAAAATGATGTTCTCCACATATACCTTTTTTCTTTGTTACATTGGATATATTCTCAATACCCACATTACATTGGGTCCCAAATTCCCTTGGCATTTTATAACATGATTGTTTCTGCTTCCATAAACATATGGGTCCCCACACACATAAAGTTTCTGAATAGTAGCGATGTTTTAGGATGAGACTAGTTTAAAAATCGGTGGGAAAACAAAAAGTAAAGATTTCCACATATATTCTAACCATATCATTTTTTACCAGATACAATCTCACTGTAAACAGCACAATTTAAACCCACAGCCCCACTGGTCGATAGTTTGACCTACAGTGATCTTTAGCCGAGCCGCAACAAACTCTTAACGAATCTCTTCAGCGCGGTTTCAGTAATGTACTATAAATTCAACAACAACAACATTACGCTTCTTGACCAACTAACTGTGCGCTTACGTGTTTTTGTACAATAGAGTAGAACTGTAAATGAAAGCAAAGGTATTGTAATGTATCACCTTTACAACGTTATTTAGCAGACGCATTACGGTTTACGCCACGCAATCACCTAAACCAGTGACGTAATATGAACAGCCGAGCTTCGTCCGTCATAAAACAAGACAATTAAAATGAAACGCCCGTCTGGCCGCACCCTATAAACGCCCGTTTATGTCTGAAGTAGCAGCCTGTGACCAACCGCTGAGCATTGCGCCGCTCGTGTCGTAAACTTGTCAATCACTCCCTTGTGTCAGGTCGTTTTGCATTTGGGGGAAAACAGTCAGCGTTTAAACACGTATTTGCAGCTGTAGGGGTAAATACTTGACCGATCACGCTAAAATTTTAAACAACTAATAAAAAGCACCCTACATGCGTACATTTTAAATTTCAATACATTTGGATTAGTATGTATAAAGCAAAGGGCATGTAAACAAAATACTTAGAAATAGTTTACATTGCATCAACCATCCAAATAGGAAACTATTAGATAACTTATTTTGGTAAATATTGCTCTTTTAAAAATTTCCCCTTTTTGGAGCCTGTGGGTGAACCGATGGGTAAACTGGGGTAAAAAGTTGTCAGTGCGTAACTTTGGATACCCATCTATCATATGTGGAAATTTAAAGAAGTTTGAACAACTCTTCGTTGACCAAAACGTGGGAACAAACTCATGTAAACAAAAAACTGAATATTTTGGGTTAAAATAGTAAAAAATGGGTTAATCAAAACCAAAGCCTAAAAATCATTTAAAATACTTTGCAATGCATCAACTATTAAAAAATAAACTTCCAGATAACTTACTTTGCTAAATATTGCCGTTTCGAAAATTTTACATTTTGGGGGCCTGTGGGTGAACCGATGGGTGAATTGGGGTAAAAAGTTGACAGTGCACAACTTCAGATACTCATCTATCATGTGTGAAAATTTGAATCAATCGGAACAACTCCTTCTTGACCAAAACGTGGGAACAAACTCGCATTAGACAGAAAAAAAACAGAATAAAAACAATATGTGGAAGGGGACCCATAATTATCACATAAATGTTTTAATTTACACCCATACCAGCCATGTTGCATGCCAAAAAGATAACAATTTGAAAACACTACATGTTAAAACTGCCACTAACCAACAAACAATTGTAATAGCTTATATGTTTCAAAAACAGTGAAAAGTCGTTGAAAAAAGTAAACTCATGGGAAAAACTTGGCACTGTTTTTAATTATATTTTTTGGCCTAATTACATTATTGCGACAACTAACATTATTATTACCTACAAACATCTAATTTACCGGATTTTTGTCATGCAAGTCACTTTTGCATTGCTACAAGCCCGCAAGATTTTTTGTAAATTTTCAAAAATTAATTTGATATTTTCGTCCACTAGTTGTTGAAAAAAATAACTTTTTTTTTTTACATTTCATCCAGCTGACTAGGTCATTTGAGTTTCATTCTTCTTGTGTATCCTAAATCAAAATGAGCAAATTGGTTGAGTTAAGTACCACAGCATATACAGTTGAGTTACAATGTGACTGAATACAGATGTTATGAGGGTTGCCAACCGTCCTTTATTTCAAAGGACAGTCCTTCCCTCAGCTCTATTTGTCCTTGTCCTATGTTGAGATTTTAAATGACAATATTTGTCCTTTATTTGAAATTGTATTGTCAACAGGGCTGGATTAACCATTAAGCAATATAAGCACGTGCTTAGGGCATCAAGTGAAGGGGGGCATCACAAAAACGTATCATTGCCAAAGTTTATGTTTGGAATTTATTAGTTTTAATTGGGAATTACACACCGGGGCACCTGTGGCGGCTATTCAATATACAACTGGGAACTGTTGCCGGTCGCATCACCGGCTTTATNTCTGCATTTTATAGAGCAGTGTATTATGGAACCAGCAACAGAGATAAAGCAAACATCTATTTTGTTCTAAAAAAGTGTTACTACAAGTGATGAAATGCCACAGTACATAGCAACAACTTTGCATGTGTTTCTGCCTGTGGTACCAACGAGACTACATACCACATTGGCAAATGAGGCACTCAATACCATGTTTGCACAGTGGATTTTTAAACAAAAGGAGGCCACACTTGTGGTGGAAACTAAAGTTTAAGTTCGGTAATGTAAGGGATTCAAGGAGAGTGTGATGCCTGTAACTAAAGCATTTATGATTATTGTAACTTACCATATTTTTCATGACATTTCTAAGAATCAACTGCTTAACATCAAAAGATTGTTAAAATACAATTACCCATGATGCAACCTGGTTCTGAATCTACACACCAGTTTCCAACTTACCACATTAAATAACTTGTCAGTTTAAATACAGTATTGTTGTAACGCAGTCCCTTCGGGAAGTGGCCAGTTTTTTAAACTGCGTTGCAGGTCACCTCTGCTTCCTTAGTAATTACCGCATAGGTCCGTTCGGACTACCAACTGCACAACCTCAGAACGAAATGCTTTCAATTGACAAGGTCGAATGACAACTCAATGAAATTTGTGGAACAGACAGTACGTCTTTACGCACAGGCAATGCAGTTCTTTAACTATGAGACAACGGCCCACAAAGGTAACTCGTAACAGTGACAAAGCTGTGATAAAACAAAACACGTCACACATAAACGAACATGGCGTCACAGCATGTTAATAAACACTCAACGGGAATATGTAGTTACAATCAACACAAATGTGCTCTTCACGGGCGATCCTCTGTCACAATACTGCAATACTATGTACATTAAAATCGGCCACATACTGCTGGATACACATATGAATAATACTTACCACGACACTAATGCACAGTATCAAGACGATCGCCAATGGATTTTACCCAATATTACTTTACAATTCGCCACATTTACAGCTGCAAGAAGTTTATTCACCAGGTTAGCCCACTTAATAAAGAATATTACCTTTCAGATTCTAATAGCAAACCAAACAATAAACACAGCAGCAAACAAGTTCTAACACAAGAAACCCTGGAAACGACTACAAAACTAGACCACGCTACAGTTCGGGCATGCGCAGACCTGACGTAACAATCAATGGATTGATGTGCAAAGCGCAATGAAGCGTGTGAAATAAGGTTGCACCATAGAAAGTTTGATGGAGTACAAATGAAGCCATGATGTTCATATCGATGAATATTAATTTGAAATATGCGTATTAATTATTAAAAAAAAATATTTTTTCAAAAAAGTTTGTGCGCTGGAATGTCTGAATTACCTAAAATATTATGTCAAAATTTCGAAACCGTATCGTTTTTAGTTTTCGCGCAATCGCAATGTGCGCCAGTTTCACTCTGGTCACCATAGACTACTATAAGCTTATGGACTGTGACTGTCTATGGTTGCACAAATAGCAGAAAAGAGCGCATAGAAATTCGTACAATTGTGTTGTACAAATGAAGCATGTTACTTTTCTTGTGCATGTTCGTTTGTATTAAAACAGAACAATTTCAAAATTACAGTATGACAGAAAATGTAGTGTGTTTCAGGAAACTTTAATCAAACAAGATACAAATATTAATTTAAATAATATAAGTTTTAAAGTTTTAGGACTGTTTGTTTTGCTATGTATAATGGGTAATAATTCTTTTTGTTCACCCTGTACTGTACTGTGCTAAATCAACATAAATATCTCAGACTCCAATTATAGGTATAGCTTATTTTTAAGCAAGTACCTTTTTACTCAAACAGCTAGATCATAGATACTACATACACAAGATAGCAAGCGCATTGTCTTTGAGTTGGCACATAGCGCCGCTAGCGGTAACGGTACGATTTGGCGCCGTCTGTGACAAAGGGCTGCTGTTGATCAGAGTTAAGACTTTGCTTTTGTTTATTGCTGGCTTTAGTTGTAGGTTATCTTTGTTACATTTTTGGGCCTTGTCATTAAAACATAGATTTGTTCGACGGTAACGTTCTTGAGGTTACAATACAGTTTGATGATGTGAATTTGTTTTGCAGACTAACTAATTTGTCATTCATACAAAGATTACTATACGTTTTCGGCAGGTTAGCCGCTTTCTTCTTTGTAACCTTTGTGGTCTGACATTTCTGACGTCAAAAACATTACTGAAGTGCTGCGAAAACTTATGCAAGTTTTCAAATTTGAAAATAGATATGCAAAAAGTTCGGACAAAAATCGTGGGTATCCAAACTGGCTTACCTTGCCACGGAGTGTTCAGCAGAAAATTGCATACATTTTTGATAACTTTCCTGTCGTGATTTAT
>QXVZ01011996.1:0-26899 GCA_008931825.1 Phallusia fumigata | reverse complement strand
TTCTATAATTGGAGACTTGAGTCGAGTTTTGGGGTTACAGGCTTCAAGTCAAGTCCAAATTTGATGTAAATAAAAATCTGTTTTATTTATCAATTTTATGGCAACCAAACCATTCGTTGTGTTTTGTACAAAACCTTGGCCTAAGCAACACACGCTGAATGCATCGAGGATTAACAACGCTGGAACTTCCGGCCCATGTACAGTATTATGATTAGCATGAATGGAATCGAAACGAGTCACTACAACATTGATTAGTGGTTACACTTCTATAAAAAGTGTAGTGTATTGATAAGTGCATTAAAATTAAAACTTAGCACAATATCGGTGTTTCAAACAAATTCGTCAAACTTACTGTGTCACATCTTAACCAGAGCTCAGTCATTCCCTCAGCACTTGCAATGAAAAGTTTGATGATGTATTTATCTTCGCTGATGTTGACGTCAGGAACAACCTCCGCACCCTTCAACTTAATCTGAAAACAGTAGAAAAATGTTGGTATGCTTTTAACAAAAGTACAACAAATTATCACATGTTAAATTAAGGTTTTCACAAAAAGCCTTCTTTTTGAAACAAACAATAGTTAATAAATCAACTTAGATTACTACAATACCAGGTCAAAAAATTTTAGCCCAACATGCATCATCAAGCTTGCAGGAAAGAGTAACAGGGATATTCAACAAAAACAACATGTGTCCCTTTCCGAAAGGCAATAAACTTACAGTCGTTGCAGAGCTCAGAGCAGCTGCATCTTCCTTGGTCTTATAATAAGAGATGTTTGTGTCTTTGAAAATGAAGTAATACTTCTTGTATCCCTTCAATGTAAATTTCTTTGGCCTGCAAAAAAAGTTTCTGTCAGCACATCAGTTGTTACACAAGCAGTGTCTCAAATTGTTTAGTGGCGACTGATCGAACAATAACTGCTATATTTCTCTTATAAAGCCAACATACCATGAGGAAATTGCATTTTTCATTAATAAAGGCTGTGTGGCATGTGACAGTTAATGTTGAAAAGGTATGGGAGGAAGTTTATTTCTAGACTGTCTCACAGTGTTAGTTTCCCTGATCTAAACTAGGCTTTCAATATGTATACATGAAATGTGCTTTTTGTTAAGCATAGGCTTTAAACTGTTTTCATTTAGGAGTAAGTGTATTTTATTTAAACAGTCAATAGTTTGGACAGAACAATGATAAAAGTGAAAAAAAATACAGTAGAATAGGAAAATAACACTTACTTGAATAACCTGAGGTAGTGGGCAAGTTCTGGAACGGTGGTAATGTCACTCTGCAAAAAACAAATATCTTTGAACAATGACCAGTAAAATTTGTTCATCTTGCTACTACTAACATAGGAGAAACAGTCATGTCAAAAATATGTCAGTTTTTATATCTTTTTAACAGGTTCTGCACAGAGAGCATTTGTAACCTTGTAAAGTAATTAAATTCTCTGGCACCCAAGCAATCTTCTGACAGGCGAAACACAATAACGCACTGAATTCAATTAGGATGTTTGGTATTTGCTGCGTGTGCAAACCCCTATTAATAATTTAGTGCAGGCATCTAACCCTGGCAAGTTTCATGTAAATTGTGTAAACATGCATGAAAATGTGATGACATTGGGATAAGCTGTTGCTACTGTTGGTCCCTGCCTTTAAAAATCATATTATAAACCTTTTCAATGAGAAAATTGGTTTTTAATATTAGTACCAAAATAGTGACAAATAGTTTCTTTTTTGTTCAAACTTTTAGTTCAAATTAGTTTCAGTTAATATTAGTTGTATTATACATTTTACATTTGTTTATTGTACTTCTAATGTCATCTTCTTGCCGAAAACAACATTATTTTGTTGACATCATTCTTGCAATTGCAAAAACCATGATGGCTATTTTAGGACATTTGGCAAATCCTATTGAAAGCCACAAAAGCTGATTTAAACAATTGCACCATCCAAAACATGGCACAGGCACAAGGCAAGCAGGAAACTGTAATTTGTACTTTGACCAGATGAATTGCTGACAAATGATCCACTTTAAGCAGTAATCCATAAAGTTNAATACTCAAGTCTGCAGGTTAAAAACGTTACAGATATAGACCAAACGTTCATCAACAAAAATTTGCAAATCTTTTTTTAAAGAAACTTGATAATTTTATGAAAAGTCTAGTCTGTAGGTGAGAAACTAGAAACAGGAAACAGCGAAAAACGTCCTTCGAAATCAAAGCCCCAAACAACATGTGTATACCGACGTACAGACTCCCATTTAGGAAGAAAAGGGAGCTAGTTTTCATTCATTTTCTCAAGGTGGCTGGAAGGGACAAGACGCACCCGGAAATCTTGCCCAGCATACAACCAAGGCGTCATTAAATGGAATCATGCCCGGCTATTTAGTGACGTTACTTCCTTTTGCTTTTACCAGTCAGCACGAGGGCTACACGACTTGTGAAAACCGCACGTGCAGTGGCTTGCTTTCACACAATTGTTGGTTGTTGTTACCACAAACTTGCATTAGCATTTGATGGCGACGAAGACCTGAATTGCCGTAACATGTTGACGCTTAACAAGTGTCAACAATTGGTGTAATGGCTGCAACAAGGTATACGTCACGTGTGCTGTAATTTGATACATCAATGTAAAATTATACCTATGCCCGTTTTCAGACAGCAAAAAAAAGCTTTTGTTTTACAGCATATTACCATAGAATCGGGGTCAGTTTTGGTAGACGTGTGGTTTTATGGGTTGAAAGTGGGTTGCCAGCATTCTTTGTTACGTCAATCGTGGTAAGTATTTGAACCTTCTATGACACGTGATGATGGTGCTTGGGATTTACCTACTAATGCTCAGTCTAATGTCACACATTTATAAAAAAAAAACATAAATTCTTAAAACAGTTTTATTTTCGCATCGGTTTAAAAGAGTCATCTTGTCTAATTTTTGTCTAATTTGATCTTATGTGTTTTATAAAATTTAAGCGCTGTACTTTTTTCAAATTTTTACAGATAAAAGTTGTTGTTCTTGGTAACAGACATGATACTATGAAGGTGAAGAGACTATTCACCAAATTTGCCACCATACGCTGATTAAAATCTCTTGCAATTTTCAAAACAGACAGGTTTTGCTGCGTGGGCCATCAACCAATATGACCATAAAAGCTGAGGCAACAAAAAAACGCATAGCAGGGCTGCCTGAAACCGCAGGCAAGCAAACGTCATTTGCGACAGAAAAGCTGTATGTCATGAATATATTAGGATGTGTCTGTGGCCGCTTTGGATGACTCAGCCGCCCCTGGAGAGTCACATAAAACGACTTGTGTCGGTTCGGGGAACGGAATACACCGTCAGAAGTTCGGGCTACTGATTAAGGAAATCCAACTACCAACACACAAACCTAAGGTCGGGCGGAAATTGAGTGGCCTTGAAGTGATGTAATCTGACTGCTGCGATCAAATCAATGGTTTTCTCATTATCTGTACAGTTGTGGAACCCACAATTTTGTTCTAGTTCGTAGAGTCGTGTAGCGAGACTGCCTCTTGTAAATTGATGGTTTAAATGGATGCCGAAGTGTTACACAATTTTGTTCGGCTAAACCTTTCAAATATTTAAAACTTATTTAAAGAATCAATGTATGTATCGTCGTACATGGACTTTTTTAAGTTTGATTGACGGATTGCAGGAAGCCCATTCCTAGGTTACACTTGTCGAAGAGGTACAGCTTCGTATCCAACAATAAGCCACTCACTTAGTTTGCATGAATTTCAAATAAATAGAAAGGAATAGAACGTACATAATTTTAATTAATGCAACTGTACCACGCACACTGTAACATGCGCGTGCATCAGGAATTGACGCAAATGCGTTGGTTTGCTGCAGAAACCGCCCATCATTGCCTCAACAAGACGAAAGCATTAAGATTAGCGGCAGTAAAACTTGATGGGTCAATTCAGATAGGTTGTTTAATGCACTGCGTCACTCACTTATTCCAATGCGTTAACTTTAACTCAGTTTTAAAAATATGAAATGTAGATTAAAGCACCGAAGCTCATATTCCCGCCTTGTTTATATCAGTTTTAATTAAAGTTTTTTCAGCCTGGCGGTAATAAGGGAGACAGTTTTGCTCTAGCTAAGCGGTAATGACATCATCGCTTCCACTAACGTCTGTAGATATTATGATTTTGCGATGAGCTTACTATGAAAAAGCGTTGGTGGAATTCGTAAATTGGCGGTGTGTCGGCCTCCGATGTAAGAGAGCAATAATTAAGAGGCTGCCCACACCAGAGGAATTATTCCAGTTATAAACTGACTTAAACCCATTCGATTAACCTCAGCGACATAAGCCCATGTTCTATTACGTGTTGGTTAAAATATATAGCGTCTGAATCGGGTGTATCACATTCACTAGTTGTTGTAGGGAATGGCTTTCTAAAAACATATACATATCTTGTATGGGGATAACACAGTTCTGCCTATGGCCACTAGTTTAGAAGCAAATTTAAGTAGGGAGTCTACAGACAAATACACTTGGGCAAACTGTGCAAAAGATGCAGATTGAAACTCACTGAACAATTTATAAGTTTGCTTCGAAACTGTATTGCACTGCAACGGTCCGTCATCAGACAATTTCGTTTTCAAGCCGGAAGTATGCGTTTGCAAAACCATACAGTCAAGTATTCAGGCCTCGTCACGTTTTCTGATATCACCAGCATTGTCCCAAAAGGCTGCGTTTACCGCTACGTTTTTGCACGCAAAGAAAACAAACCCTGTCGCAGCAGCGCTGCCAACCGGAGCGTAGCAAACAGGTCAAGTGGATCGGGCCATTGTGACGTCACAACAACTACATCCGGCGACAAGCCAGAAATACTTGACAATCCAAAGAATGGCGACTTATACCAGGAACAGGGCGAGTATCGTTCCGAGATGAGGCCTCCGATAAAGACGCATTTGGTTCGGCAACGGGCAATTTTCAAGCTCTTGCAAGAAACGCTTGTAGGCTCCATGAACGCGGCGTTTACCCTTAGGCAATGGAGAGTGCGCAAATGCGGCCAACAGGAGGAATGATCAAGTGCCTCGCTACTTTTAACTGTTCGAGAAAGTTTGCCGTGATTTGCAAATCAAGCAGTGCCCAGCCGGGATCTGCTTAGTGAGATTCAAACAGAAAAACTTAACGTAGCGTTTGCATGGAATTCCTCTTCGCACGCACTAGACGCCAAAACTAAAATAAACATCCACATGGCGACTTCACCGGCTAGAAACGCCACAACTTCGAAACCGTTGTTAGAAAAACATTTCAGAAAGCCGGGCGCACCTAAATAACTACGACGTCACAACAGACAATTGTCGACGCAGTTGGGGGGGGGGGCAGACCCCCGCCGGTCAAACAAGCCACAAGCGGGGTAACAACCTTTCAAACAAAGCCGATTCACCACGGATAGACAATGAAGCCAGGCCTTGTCTAAAATTACAGCACTTATATGATCTTTGCGGCTGGAAAGCACTTGTTACATCGCAGCGTGTATATGCCTGGAATGTTAAACTCCCGTTGTGAAGTGCTGTACCGTGGCAAGAAAACAAGCGTCTACATGTGAAGGCGCATGTAATTTGCGCGCGATACGTGATTTCGGTGAGTTTTGTTGAAGAGAAATTGACGTACGCAACACGCGAAACTTCCCAACTGGTTTTGATTTGATGTCCAAGTTACAAGGGCGAGAGAAAAAAACAATACATAACATACCGACCCAAAAAGTAATTAAATGAAGATGCTACACTGCGGAATTGAGCCCCAACTATTTAATGCCCGCAAACAGACATTGACGGGAATCAGCCGGTTCCAAAGAACTGATTCTTGGAATTCATTTAGTCGCGAGAAGGGGTTGTTGACTTTGGCTTTTAGAGACTGTGTTACTGAGAAAACATGTTGGTAATTAGCCCTGGAGTGAGGAAACCTCTTGTTCAAAAAAATTAAGCCCCCCACTGTAAATAATCGATATTTTTTTAGGCAAACGTTTGCTTTCGATTTAGCAACGCGACGAGTGCAGAAAATCGTTTTTGACAAAGCACATCCAATAAAACACACCTAAAGTCGACCCGTATGTCCCACCTCAAGTCATAGTAACTGCCACACGACCGTGACTTCCAAAGCAACTTTACCTTGCTAAAGAACAACCTCCAAGGTGGGACCTACGCCACGACCAAAGTCAAGTTCCCACGGGGATAAAACGCTTGGTTTGTGGCGGAAACGGGTTTCAAAACCACGATGTTGACAGGACACAAGTGAGCCATCCATTTCTTCAGGTGGGCCGAGGTACAAAAGACCTGACTAAATCGTGGTGCCATTTGCGGATAAGGTTACACCCGCTTGGCTAATTTGTCTCGGGAGGGGACTAATCGTCTGGATTTGGGTCTAAGTTGATAGTAAGAGGGGTTGAAATTCTAAGCAAGTGACCGCTACACGGTGAAGTTCCCACAAACCCACATGGAAAGTAGTTCGGAGACAAACCCTATAAAGTCATTAGTAAAACCATTTTTTTCACCAGTAAAAACTGGAACAATGGTATCAAATCATAGTTTCTGTATTCGATGGTTTTACCTTTATTTCGAATTCTCAACATCAAGCAAACTTTACTTAAGTTGTAAGTTCCACGAACAGCCGCTTACGTGAAAATAGATTCAGCAAGCATGCAGAACAGTGTTGCGGTTTTAAATACGTTAGCGGCTAATAAGGTCAAAACGCAAGTGAACAGATGGCTGCACGCGCCCATAAGACCCACAAAACCCCACAAGGCCATGTAAAACTCATAAACAACTGCTTTCTAATCCCCTGATCCAATTTGCTGAACAAACTGCGCGTCACAAAGGGGCTGTACAAGCCAAAGGAAGTTGCGTCTTTATGTAAACGACATCAAACAGTGCATAGGGGTTCAAACGTAACATCCCATGCTGTGAACTGTGCAAGGTAACAGTGGCCTGCAAACAGGCTAAAAGTTGTCTTGAAACGTGGTTTTAGTTACGATGTTAACAGGGGGAAATACAAGTTTCATCTAAGTTTTACTAGTTTTGTTGCAGTCATATTCATGATGTCACAGTTTTCGTTAAACCAACACTTTCAACCACTAAACGCTTGCCCATCGACAAAACCGTTGAAACGTGCATTATCCATTTCAATTAAAAAGCAAATCACGCAGCAAAACAGCTTTGCAGGCACGATGCTTAATCGATTAGGAGAATACGCATCAAGATACGCGATTGCATGATAGGTCGTCCACCTCGTCCTTTTAGCGCACTTTGTTCTTGCTTAAGGGTTTTAAACGTTACTCAGAATTCTCTGGAAGCAAATAGCAGCGCTCATTTCCCATACTACGTCAAGCCCAGCGAATGATCAATCCATTTTGGCGTCCCTGCATATTATTCACGATCAATTTTTACAAGGAACTTATAAGGGGTTCCAAGTAGCCTGTAGAGCAGGCGCGCAACTATTTCGATGGAATGAAAGGTATGCTACATGGCATTGTAATAATTCCTGACGTCCTGGACAAGTATTTACACTGGACCACGCATCAAAACAAAACAAACACTGGTTTCTGTGACAGGGGACACCAGGACGCGGTAAATCAACGTTAAAGCGAATTTCCTACCAAGCTTTGTGTAAACGAACAACTGACTGGAAGGTTTAAGGTTGTCTTACATTCACTCACTGCTTGCATTTGCATGAACACAACGTATTAAGTTAATTGATGATGTCGCCAGAAGATTTGGACAAAAAAATTTAAATTTACGCGGATGTTTGCATCATGGCATATTAATCCACAATGTTTTCAGGGATTTTTAGGTAACTTTACCTAATTTTAATTACCCTTGCATCAGTTCAATGACGGACAGGTATATCCCCTTAATGCGAAAATACAGCTGCTTACCTGTGCTAGCAGGATCACAAAGCACGAGACTGCTTCGCATTTTTCCCCACAGCCTAAAGCAAGTTTTTGTGGGCAAAAAACAGTGCTGCGCGGTTTCTGGTGGCGAAACTTTTAGCGTGCCTCTCCTTAGCAGGCATTCCTAGACGGATTACCGGTTTTTATCAAAAGTGTTTTCATTACCAGTTTATGCAACTTGCAACGTACATACTGTGTACCGGTTTTGAACTGGTTGCTAGCCACATCGCTTGAGCAGTTTTGTTTTATGTTGCATTATTCTTAAAAGGCAAACATATGGTACAAAATAATCAAGATTTTGTATAAACCACATATATTTAACCATTATATACCTGGCAAAGTATATTTTAGCCTATCATAACTAGCACCGACCTACCACATACTTCCGTCTATTGTTAGAAAGTTGTCCAGTAAACAATTTTTGTCTCAACAATTTACCTGTTTGTGTAAAAGCACCACTTGGGGTAGTTTTGTTCTACAGTGTGTGGTAAAAGTTTGTGTAAAGTCACACAAATAGATATAAATTCCATAAAACAAGGAAAGGAGAACTTTATTTTTCACATTGGTTAAACAACAAAGCAGTCACACTACGGACCAAAGATGTTTTCCCAATGACACATAAACTTTGTCAAGCCCCTTGTGTGGTTTGTGTATCATTCACCTGACAAGAACCTAACCCTACAAGCACAAACTCATACAAATACTTGAAAATCCTTTGGTAGGTGGAACACCTACTGATTCATTCATTGTTGTATCAGTGACAACATAGTTTACGCAAGACCAGGTAATAAATGCCCACAAAGGCAAACAGAAATGGCAGTGAACGTGAGTTGTGAGAATTGCAGTTGGGCCAAAAACCCAAAACAAACTAGATATGTCCGAAACCCCCAAAACACTTAAGGAAATAAATTCATTTTGATGAATTTTTTTTAGTTTTTCTTTAGTGGTTTTTGAATCTGTTAGGATGAGTTAAGTTAGCCTAATTTTGCTTCCTGATTTTTGTGCTTTTTATTTAGTCTGTCAGAAGTATTAAATCAATACAGATTTACCAAAATGTCGACAAGCAACACATTTGACAGACTGCAGGATTTGTAAACACAAAAGCAGCATTATCCTGAAACTAATACATGATTGGTCTAAAAGCCTGCATATGTTTCAGGGAACTACTTATCTAATTCAATTTACCTATTCTCAAATTCACACGGCAACAACACACAGAAGGCTTTGTTTCCTAATCATTCTTGTGGTTTTAAGTCTTACCCACAAAAGTCATGGGAATATATTTCAGTATTCCCTTCCTTTTAGGTTCCTTTGCATGTATCGAGTCACAGACAGCAGACAGGCATCCCCAATCAATCATGTAGGGTGACATTAGTTTAAATTATGGTCAGAAACATATCTTTTTTTATACCAATTTTGTAACCATTCAAATCATAGGCTTTTTTGCTTTAAAACTGATTTTTAACACATGTTTTATCGTAAATCAATAATGTGAGGTTACGATTTAGCTGCAGGTAATGCATTAGGTAGGGGGTGGTAAGCAAAGTGGACTGTGCAATACGAAGATGCACCTGGTGGTGTGCCACCAAATCCAGTGTATTTTTTTAGATGCACCTAGTTCTGTGATTCAAATTAGCTGAAAAGCACCCTAAACACAAACTCAAGCTTGTTCAGAAACCTGCTTCATGTGCAGTGCAGAGATGTAAACAAGTCTAACCAGTGATGAATACAGCGGTATGTTTACCTTTGGATTGAGGTCGAAGAAGGAATAGAACTTGTACCTAAGGGAAATAGTGTCATGTTCCTTTACACCCTGCTCCATGAGACATCTTGAACTGTCCAGCCACCTAGGAGACATGTTTTTTGTTAATATTTTTCATTCACTTAGTCTTAGACCACAGTGTTGTTTGTGCCGGAGTGCATGGATATACAAAAGGAAGAGTAAAATGTTCCTAACAATTTTAACAAAGCAAATACTAAATTGCCAACTTTTTCTCACACATGTTATACCATACTCTGTGTTCAACACAACTGGGTACTTAGTTTCAAGCCAGCAATGGCTTTGTTACACATGCACATTTAACTAGGACGCAACACACCATCAGAATATGAAATTATTCAACCTGCTCTTATAACAGGAAGCAACAGCGAGGAAACATAAACAAAACCCACCCTGTGTTGTAACGTGCTTTATCCAGCAAGTTTTTTGGCCTAAACAAGTTGGCCAGCGCTGTCGTTGAAGGCTTGCCAGAGTTCATGAGTAGTTTAGGGTCAACATAGGCACTGTCAAGGAATTCCAGACTGTGGGATGTCATGGGGCTCCCCTTCATGTTTTTGGGAGTTAGGGTGTTGTACATTGGTGAACCTGAATGTGACATGTAGTGTGAGATTGTTTCCTTTCAATATGAACAAGGACTTGACAAAGTGTGGGTTATAAAGCAAGGGAATTATTTCAAAGATAAGATGCCAGCGCTGTAAGAAATAAATGCTACACATGTATTAAACCTCAGAAATACTCTTAATAATTACTGTTTGTCGAGGTTATGTTGCACACAATCAAACATAATAATGATGCACACATTTAACAAAAAGCTACGTTAGAGCCATCAAAACATATACACAGCAAAATCATAACACTAACTTATTTGTGGGGATGTCAGGATATTTTTATGAGTTTTATTGATTGCATATAATATCTTCTTAGTCGCTTTTAAGAACTATTTGGGCCAGATAAGAATTATGAACAGATCCGTGTTTAGTGTTCCAACATATCTTCTTAGACTTTTTAACATTAATTGTGACACATAAAAATTGAAACAAATTATAACTATTATTACACCTAGTAAGTATAACACCTACAAAATATTAAACAATAAAGTCAATGAAAAATTTAAAAAGATGTATTTCGAGTATGATTGCTAAAACTGACAAAATTTAGGGAAATTAATCTTCCTGAGCACATGAAGTGTTGACATTTCGAATATGACACAGCAGACCAATTACAGGATGATACACAAATGCTTTTTTTTCAGCAAACATTTGGTAAACAATATGACACTAAGCCACAGCCACAGCCACACAAAAGCCACTCACTACATAAACAGTCCACTAATACAAAGCACATGGGACACACTTGATCTCACCTCCACGAAGTTTGGCAATAGATGGATGTACAGCTTTCTCAAATTTCAAACAAATAAGATTTACAAACCAAACAAAACACAGCATAACGCCAATAAATTAAGAGTTACATTTTTGTAAAATAGTTCTAAAATTAAATGGGGCACAAAAATGTGTAAAACTTTGCCTTGTTTAAGTTTGGTATTTTTTAAATTTCACTGTTTTTTCTTGAATGTTTTATTTTAAGTTTTTATAATGTTGGCAGTATTATACACAATATGATAAATATTTTTTTGTTCATTTTTGTTTTGCCTAAAAAAAGGAAAAGGATTTTTGTTTTAAAAGTCAACCAAACAACTACATGCCAACAAGCAAAAAATGCAATTGAATATTTGCAGAAATCTCTTTCAATATATTTTAAAAACATACATAAAAACAAAATATTTGTCAATGTGAACTTTTAACATACCTGGGGTATAGGGTGATGTGGGGGTCATGCCTGGGGTAAGCACATTTGGGGTAAGTAACCCATCTTCTTGAGTTCCATTTGCATTCTGTTTCTTGGTTGGGGTGTTGTTCTTTTCACCCTTGCCCTGTTTCGGAGGCACAAGAATTGAAAGCTCTTCAGGATGTCGAATGTCTAAGTAAAAAATATACACGTAACTTAGCTGTCTGTAGTATGGTAATTTTACTACAGTTTTGATTTTTACTTTTTGCAAAATTATTGTTGGGTTACACATGAGTCTCCTGCTAATAGGCAGATCCAACAACTTCTGGCAATATCCAAACTTGTGTACAAACAATTGTATATAAGTGTGTAAAACAGTAAATGAGCTGACAAATACTGAACAAATATGGACAAAACTTTTACATTTAAAGCAACGTCAACGTTGTAATGTATCCAAGGGATAAAAAATATAGTTTTTATATCTAGACAGGACTATACAAAGTAACATGCGTTTATCATTACCGAAGAACTTGCAAATGTCAATCACTGTATGGAGGACTTTCGCAGCGAAGTTGACCTGAACATTGGCAAACTGCAAGTCAGGAAGTTGAACCTTGACAATCTGAAAAGGAAAATGTATTTTAGGAGTGACCTCTTAATGTGATTGTCAATAGCACTTGGAGTTCTGAAAACAACTTTTGAACGAACTTAACCTATGCAGTGACAAAAAATAATTTGAACACTACCTGAATTCAAAAAACAAATTAAAAGGGGCTTGGCTATGCAAAGATTTTTTTGCCTGAATAAAGGAGTCATAAACAAGTTAGAATATAAACATCATTTCTGCGAGGGCATTTAAACGCATGCCTGTGTTTGAACCACACTCAAAAAGCTGCCAGTAGGCTTCAACATCCCAAACAGTTTTGTTGCAGAGTCGAGGTTATATCTTATTGATGAGAACAAGGTGTGCCATAAAACAGTTCAATAAACCTTATGTTTTGGTGTGTATTCCAGTTGGGCATCAGCTTGAACTTCGTATTTGCCAAGAACTTGTCCCATTTTATCAAGCCACTTGCAAGCTTTAGGCCACCAAAGTTCATAGTCTGACCAACTTTTCTGGACATCTATAACAATGAATAGCAATGTTATATTGTCAAACTGTGGTTATTAATGCCTGATGCATAAAAAGACCTTCCAAGTGAAAGCATTGTGTTAAAAAGAGGTAACAAAAGTTTGTTGTAATCAATACATTCTAGGTGGTTTACTTTTTTGCAATTACTTCTAAGCAAGATTTTCACATCTCACTGAGAGTATCCACAAGGAACAGGATAATAATTTCAAAAACTGGCCATGGTTTGTTTACTTTGAAGGCATGTCTGTTTACATCCTGGCATAACTCAAAAAAATTTGTGCCAAGCATGTGGACATAGTTGCAGTCGCTATTTGTGTCCTGGCACAGAACAAATATCTTCAAGAGCAAATAAAACCTTGAGGCTATTTTGCGTAACCTCAGACACAAATGAAGCACAGCTTCATACAGAACTCTCTTCCACCTATAGAGCATTGCAACTTGCAATGCATATTCATAGCCACTGAAACCTTACTGGGTGTTTTGGCAACTTTTGAGCAAAATCGAACAAATATATAAGTGAATCAAGGCACCACCGTACAGTCCAATTTATTTGAAAAATATCCTTAGCATAATTGACACTCTTTTACTATTACATTTTAGGTGATTAAAAATGTAGTTGTATTAAATTAAACACAAGTTACAAAATTTATTTTCTTATCCATTGTTTTGCAGTAAACTTCAGGAATCTTAGGGAAACAGAGAAAAAATTAACAACAAAACATACCATATTTGCTTTTGAGCGAGTCCACAAGCTTAGCAATTACTCCACCCACATGCAACTCTGTTGTCACTAGTACTGGTATATCCACGGCTTTTAGAGTTTCTCCATGTTCATTTTTGATTGCCATGTCTGTAACTTTGATCTTTAATTCCCAAGACCCATCAGCATATCTTCCATCGGCCATCCGTACTCCACTTAAGGCCGACATCTTTACTCGCAATCCAGTTACCAGGTTTAGAGAGGGATTTGGCAGAACTCAGGTGGCACAAATTGACAACACTTATCACAGAAGCAGTTTGGTCTTGGCTCACAGAAGCACACAACACTAAAAACCTTTTACACACAGCACGAATTTGGTAACAAAAAATGTTCACCTAAAATAAATATATAAGTTGATTTACCACGCCTAAGTTTGGGTACAGGCTGGCAGATTATGTGTTTGGCTCCCAAGCACTAATTCATGTTTAAACATTGCAAAAAATGACGCAGATCAGGGCTACATCGAAGTGTTAGAACAACTCTGAACAAGATGTTGATATCCTTTAGCATCGAAATCTTTACTTATAATAGTCTCACTTTATGCCCAAATTAATACGCATTTTTGTGTGTGTCAAACGTTTTGTATCAATTTAAACAAGTAAAATCGGCATATGTTTTTATGCAGTATGCCACAGGATAAAGCATGCTGCAGCATTGTCCGAAACTTTCTCTCCAAATGGTTAATATAACCTTAAACTGCTTGGTGTTACCATGTATGAAACAGCATTTTACTTCTCCGAAAAATCGCCCAATAAGCTTGCAACGAAATTATCCTTTCAAACAATCTAAAACGAAAGTCTTATTTCTGAACAAACCAGCAACATTAACTGAAATGGACAAACATACGAAAAGCAGCTAAAATGATAAACCTAATTAAATAACTGGCTTTAAACTTTAAGGTTGCAATAAAACTGACTGACTATTACAAGTTACAACGTAGGACTTCAATAACGTACGTTGCCTACTTCATCAGCCTGTCATTCTGGTCAATGCATTCGCTTTAATGCACGACAATTCGCCGGAAAATCAACGTGCGAACCGCGAAGCTCTTTGCTGCCAAATATGGTGAAGCTGGAACTTGAAACTTGCGACGTCAAAGTGTGATTATTTTTAATCCATTTGTTTTACAATACTCACAGGCGATTTTGCCTCTTTCGATTCATCGTAGTGAACCCATGGTCCAATAAAAACTACGAAGACTTGAACTAAGCCCAGCTCTTTGTCAGTAGTGACCTACATCCTAAGTCTCCTGCTTTACGGCGTTACCGAAGTGCATTTGTTCACACTTTCTTGCAAGATAATTTATTTTGCGCAGCGTCGCGAAACTTCGACAAACAAAAAAGTATTGCAAACTGAAGTGAAACTTTTACGATGAAACTCCTCGCATGTCGTTCTCATTAAATCCGCTCATCAACCAAAAACACCGCGCCAGTATGTCGCTGACGTCACTGAAATCCTTCTTATCAGCTCTTACGTCACCGGACATTGGTTCCGGATAGGCCAAAGCTGCGCCGCATCTGGCCCCGGCGTCAAACGCCGCGCCTAGCAGTAAAGCGGCGCTATCACGGCACAGAATTGTCATTTCCGGTAAATACTGAATGATGTCACGTGTCAAGTTAGCGGAGTCGTTCAGGAGAGTCCGAGAAAGCAAATCCGGTTTCGCATGACGGGGAAATCCCCCTGAATCTCCCGTGACCTGATAATTTAAATGTGTAATTTTATCTGATCCAATGAGTGGAAAATGAAGTCGAGCAACACTTACCAATCCGGCCTCTCTCAAGCACGACAGAAACCGGGGTAAAATAAGTTCTGTTGCACAACCGGGGTCAGCACGGGCATGCCGCACAACAGCGCCAATAGCAGATCTTCTCACGCTTCTGTCGTCACTCTCGCTGAAATGTCGAATGAGCTCGGGGAGAAAAGGTGTCAAGTCATCAACGCGACGTTTCGATGACTCATCAAAATCGGCTAGGGCCTGATGAAAACGAAACAAAAAAGATTGGTGCAAACAAACAAAAACCCAAAATAGTCGTATTATTGCTGGTTGCTGGATCAAAATCTGCTGAACATCATAATCAGCAATGGATCGAAAAACTCAAACGGTTTCTCCCTGTATTTGAAGTGTTCCGCCATTCAAAAGACTTTTTCGGCACAACCGTAAATGTTTGCTATCCCTTCGAATTAAAGTTTGAACCAACCTGTAATATGTTTTGCAGGTCCTGACCCTTCGCCAATAAATCCAAATACACAGAGTTGGGCTGTGAGTTAGCCAGGGTGGATGGGAGAGAGAGGACCGGTGGCCGTACTGCTCCGGCCGAGAGAGCCGTAGTTTCGTTGGATGCAGACCATGGAGACCCGACCACCGATTGCATGGTGTTGACGAGGGAGACGATGTGTTCGTGGTCGTGGTATGTGCGGTGCAGAGTCTGTCGAATATAACGTATTTCAAACTAAGGGTTACAACAGTTGATGGACATTTGGTGCAGCCCACAGCAAAATTTTATCGAGTGAGCTACATGCGTGAACTACATAACTGTAGACATACTTCACTTTGTCCAGACGAAAACGTGCTTGTACAACAAGCAGTTGCTTTAGTACACTAAGCTTACAGGTTGCCTGAAGCAACCAAAGTACCAAAATGATATCAACAAACCGTACGCAACATTTTCCAGTTTTGTGTTGCAATACCTGGAATGTGGCAGCATGCCTAGAGAGAATCGCAGTTGCTCGGGCCGTACAATGGGTAAGATAGTCGTGTGTGAGGGACAGAGTGGCTGTGAGAACAGGTAGCATTTGTCGTCGAGCTCGATGGCAATAATTCCTCACCATCTGCAAATACAAGTAACTCTGCATTTTTTGTTTTTGTGTTTAGTTTTATGTCTGGTGAATAAAACAATGGCAATCTGGTTGAAGCAATGCAATGTCTTCGTTATAATGTTCTGCTGTACCTTTCGTAAAATTAACGGTTAAAACCTGGAAAATGCGAACAAATCTTATTTAGGTTTAACGCACCTTTTTTTTTTATTACGCAAATTACACACAAAAAAAAACAGAAAGACGGACGAGGATAAAAAAATAGCNGACATTTGGTGCAGCCCACAGCAAAATTTTATAGTCGACAATTGCGGCTTATTACGGACAAACGTTTCTCTCTTGTCGAGTGAGCTACATCCGTGAACTACATAACTGTAGACATACTTCACTTTGTCCAGGCGAAAACGTGCTTGTTGGCTTTAGTACACTAAGCTTACAGGTTGCCTGAAGCAACCAAAGTACCAAAATGATATCAATAAACCGTACGCAACATTTTCCAATTTTATGTTGCAATACCTGGAAGGTGGCAGCATGCCTGGAGAGAATCGCAGTTGCTCGGGCCGTACAATGGGTAAGATAGTCGTGTGTGAGGGATAGAGTGGCTGTGAGAACAGGTAGCATTTGACGTCGAGCTCGATGGCAATAATTCCTCACCATCTGTAAATACAAGTAACTTTGTATTTTTTGTTTTTGTGTTTAGTTTTATGTCTGGTGAATAAAACAATGGCAATCTGGTTGAAGCAATGCAATGTCTTCGTTATAATGTTCTGTTGTACCTTTCGTAAAATTAACGGTTAAAACCTGGAAAAATGCGAACAAATCGTATTTAGATTTAACGCACCTGCCAGAACGTTTCCATTATGCCGGACAGTGCCACCTCGTGTAGGGGTTGGAAAAGAAACGGGGAAAGTTGCTTCAGCAAGGTGGCGGTATTAAGCATTAGTGGTAGGTGATGCTGCAGTTTGAATTGCGAGAAATCGTGGCGTGTCCGGCCACGTAACATGGACGAAATCAGTTCCAGCTGCAAAGTACACATTTGTGATATAAACCAATCTGCTTTTTTTTACAATTCTTATGATAAAGACTGGTAAACTTTAAATCACGCCAACAAAACAGGAAAAACTTACTTTTCTCAGCAGGAGAAAGGGACGAGCACTTGCTATTTTGCATAATAGAAGGTTTGCGTCACAGGCGGCGTCGAGACTTGTCATTATCATGCTTGTGTTCACCTGTTGATCCAAATGGTTCTTCAAAATTAGCATGTCAACTTCAAGAACAGCACTATTTACCATAGAAACGTATCAAAACCCAGTTTCATTTCTAAATATACAAAGTCACGTAGCTTTTTTGTTATGATGAGCATGATGCACGTTCGAATAAGCGAAAATGGCAAAAAGTATTAACAGTATAAGCTTCTGTCTCGACTAGTATGAGTTTTCGATTGGTAAGTATAATACTTTACACATGTACCGATAAACTACACAAACGATAGCCAATGGTGGTCATTACATCAAACATTGCAGTCCAGCTAAAAGTAGAAAGTCCTAAAAAAACGACGGGTTACCTGAGTGGAAATACTTGAACTTGACCTCACGTAACCTAATCGGTTCAACAGTGAACACAAGAGGGCGTCTGTGCGACAGTTTGAACCAACTTTGGCGCTCGCCACAGCATCAGCGAAAACGCACAGCTCGGATTGACTGAGTGGTTTTGAACCTGTTGAGACACATGTTATAAAAATTGATGTTTATGTCACAATCACATGCTTTCGATTTTCGAAAGCGGACAAAATATCGGTCCTTTTCTCATTTGATGCAATTGCAAGAAATTAACTACACGCAGATGTTTTGATAACTTGGATGCTCATATGTTTGCACAACACTGCTTATACTATCAAATTCGCACATATTTATGCAGTAAACAACGAGCTGTATCTACAAACAACTGGTATACCTTGTACGGCGGGGTGCTGATGTAGCTCGGAGCAAGATGGATGATTCGGAAGAAAAATGTAAATTTGCGCCAGCATCTGCCACCAGATTTCGCCACACGGTGTCGGTGTATTTAACTTTTGTCGCACAAACTTTACAACACCTGCGATGTGAGCTCGGCTGGCGCGATCTTGAGCGAATTTGCTAAAATGAAACATAAGTATATATGAGTAGAATTGGGATCAATACTATAACTGAACATAAAACACTTTATTCAGAGTATTATTCAGAGCTGCAAGTTCCTTTATACAGTAAGCTTAGAAACGATACAATGAAATTCACAAAATTTTGACAAAACCGACAAAAAGGTGCTTTACCTAAAATAGACGCTGAACAGTTCCAAATACGAAAATCCGTCAGTCGGCGAAGGGTCACTGCCCTTTTGGTTGGCAGTAGCCGCCACGATGTACGATAGTAACCTGCAGAACTGACCCGGGGTCAAACGCAACACCGGTTCATTGACCCTTGTGCTTTTGTTCTCTCGCCCCTGCCAGATCTGAAATCGATAGAAAATGGTTTCGGAAAGGTTTACACTGTTACAGTATATTGCTGAACCACGTGTTAAAAAAGTTTAAAGCATATTATCCTAGAATGCTCACATATCTTTGGTATAAACAGGTTTGTGTAAGCTTGTGTTGAGCAAATTTTGGAATTTGAGGATTTTCGGGCTTACGTAAGAAAAGAGGTGTTTGATCAAGATTAACCACTGGCGATCCACACAAAACGTTTGACGGTCTGTGTTTTGGTGTTTTGGCAAATAGTGAAAGTTGTAACTAAAAAAATTCAGGATCGACCGAACCAATGCAGTCCCCAAGTACTCTCCACCAAGTATCGCTGTTTTTGCCTACTATTACGCGGAAAATAGATGCAATAAAAAAGTTCAACGCCTTACAAGTCTAGGAGTGGTCCATTTAAAGTTTTTAAATACATACAGGGCTTAAAAATTTTGTGCATCACTGATTTGATAGACCTTGGCTGCAAAGACTCGTATTGACAAGGCTATTTAGGACCTTTAGGTAAGAAAGCAATGTCACTCCATATTTACCAACCTTAGGAGCTTGTATGACCACCCACAGGAAATCCAAAGCCGTTTTCGCATTTACTGCCAATGTTTGACTGCAAAAAATAGGCAATATCACTTTTAAAAAGCACGATTCAAAACAAGACATTGTTGCAAATACTCGTGCTACAGTACGTCATGCACCTATGAGAACCCGATTTGACTGGAGTTTTTAAATCGGCGAGTTTGAGACTGATTCACCTACCTTTGTTTGTCATCCGTAGGGTCCGGAGTTTCGTCGCTTAGCAACCACTGTATTGAACTGTGGATCGTTGACCAATTGCAATGTTGGACCAACAAGGAAAGTAAATACGCTTGGTTGAACACAGATGACGCACTCTGAGGCAAACACAGTGTGGTTTTAGAAATACACAAAGAAACTATTTTTAAACATAAAAAAGCTATTTTTAAACACACAATTAACCGCCACTTGACAGTGTACAGCAAGACTAAAAACGACTTTGGAGAATTTTTATTTTGGAATTGTGCTTGTTGTGTTGTAAATATGAAGATTGCAATTTAAGTTGCAATACTTACGCTGCTCGTTTCATTCTTCTCAAACAGTAGTTTTCGTTGCAAATGTGGACAGTGCGCAAGAAGCTCGGGGTCGAGTAGCTGCAACCAGTCGACTAATAAACCTGCATGGTAAAAACAAAAAATCCATATCACCTACCAGACAATGATGTAAAGCTGTAACTCAAGTCAGTTCAAGTTTAGGTTTTTACAAGACTCGACTTGCCTCAGATCACATTCACTCTCTTTGACTTGAGTCACTGGTAAAAGACGCGTTTAAGAGGCACCCGCAATCGGTTTTTATATCACCAACACATTGCCCAAACCAAACTTTTAACCTCAGTTTCGATTAGTTTCAGTTTCGGTTAAAGTTACTAGTCGAATGGCGGATATTGATTTAACCCAAATCAATTGATGTGTACTAAGTGACATCTTAGGCCAAGCCACATGACACCTCATCCACTAAAAATCAATTGTTTAAACAGGCAATACCTTATGTACACATTTCATTGCGTGCCCGGCATACAAAATAGTTTTTGTCAAAAATTAAAACAAGCCAACGTGGATGGTTGGGTTTAGGACACAAGATTTTTCAAACCTGATGTTCCAACGCTTGTAAAGCAGAGATCATCTGATACCGATTTTCCTCGCCCAATCAGCGTGTGCCGATGACCTATCTCCTCCAACAGGATTTGAGCAACCAATGCAACCTTTAAATCATGAAACGAAGCGATGTGAAAGAAGGCAGTAACACATACATATTTTGGGGTAATTTTTTGGTAGTTGGGTTTACCTTGGACTTAATCTCTTCATCATTATCGAGGAACACCATTTGCTCGCGAAGGAACTCCTCCAATCTCGACCAATCAGATTGACGCAGATTGTCTCCGCCTTCTGACGTCGACGACAATCGTCGCGGCCGTGTGCCCTTGCTCACCGACTCGTGGCGAGCCCGCCAACTGGTGGCCATGACAACCAAGGGTCGTGCCTTGCGCTTGGTATCATCCGCTAATTTCTTGCCGTGCTCGTAAATTTTGTTCATAACCTGCATGAGAGAATTTTCGTCATCTTAAGTAAATCAAATTCGAATGGCGAGGTACAGTTTTTCATATGATCTCCAAGCAAGAAACGTTACCGGTAACTGCGATATTGGTCAATGTACCTGGTTTTTTGAATAAAGGGTGACTATCATCTACCAAAGTAAAAATAAATACCTGCGTCAACTTCTCTATCATTGCAGCTTGTTTCTGTTTCAGCGAGCACAGGTCACGGTCCAGTGCGCGCAGCAAGGAACAGCTCCGAGTTGGGGTTTTGAAGAGCGAGGAAAGGAAATCTAAAAAAACACAACAAAGTTGGTTAACCCTGAAACAATCTGCATCGGGTTTACCAATGCCGGCAGGTGCTTCACTTAAACGTCACAGAACCGAACAAAGATGAACTCACCTGTGTTGACAAGTTGATAAAGGGCATTTACACAAAGATGTGAAGTAGGGTGTTTTAAGTTGGGGCTCTTCGGTCGGTTAATGGATTGCAGCAAGGACATCCATTCGTCGTAACTTGATTCTGTGTCAGTGGATGCGTTGGTTAGGCAAAGTTCTTGTTAAAAGCAAAAAGACTTTCGGGCGTCACCAGTTGGGATGCACCATGTACAATAATTAATTATTTTTTGCAATCACCTCAAATAATTGGTACAAATTTGAGGAGATGCTACCGCACGTTGGAACGTTTTGTGCCTATTTACTGCATGTTTTAAAACTATATATACAAGCTGGAAAAATAAAAAAATTGTATCCTTCTGTAAACAAAACGCCAAAATGATTAACGCGATTTGATCTGCTTTTAAATGTTTCGAAAAGTACGAAAAAAGTTTCTTTTCGAATCTAACCTGATAAAAAGCGCCCTTTAAAATTTGAAGATTTTGAAATACAAATTCCTAAGATGCGTAAGTCGCAGTAAGTGCAACATGTCGTTTTGGTCATAAATAGTTCATCAATAATGCCTGTTTTTACAGAATGCCACAATGTGTGCATTCACAATGGAAACCTCGAACTACTTAGAAAGTAATGATACTGTATGTACAGGTACCTTTTGGTGAAAACGTTTTTATAAGGCGTTCCTTCATAGCAGTAAGGTTATTGGGCGGTGATTTTCGCTTAATGACTGTTTCCGATTCGGTCAAGTCAATTTCCATTGTCACGGCACCCGAGGAGGTGTTGTCCTTCGATTGGGAAGCCATCTTCACGAAAGTTTCGAGGTGTTAGAAATGGACAAGGATTCGGGACAAATAGATTAGACTAATAACACCCGGTAAACGTTACACTACTTTATCCAACTGATTGGTTTCAGAGACTTCTTCAAAGCCACTGAGAAAGGACAAAACAGCTGAATAATCTCAAATAAAAAAACTGAAAACGGCAACGGAAAATAGTTTTGAAATCATATTAACATGGTATTTTAAGCACGTTTGTTTGAAAAGTTATTCGCTGACGGTGGTGTGTTAACAACGAAGCTAGCTTACGACTTGCAGTTTGGAAGGCATGCGGTATAACGCCTATTGTAGGCCTGGCCTAAAGTGATGCATATAATATGTACATATGGGTGGTTCGGCTTCGTTGATCAGCATGTAAGCATCGCAGCTAATTCCAGAATTTAACTACCCTTGTGGTTCAATTATATCTTATTGACTTACAACTAATTATTGAAATTTAAAAGAACGATGATGTATTGGGGGGCTTAGGAATGCAAAATTTATCTAAATTTTCAACTGTTTCTCTCAAATTTCAAATATTTTAACATTTATTTGTGCATTGATCGTTGGTACCCATGGCGACTGTTGGAGGTTTAGATCATGCCAACTCACAACACACTCAGTGATTGACAATTCTTTTTACCTTAATAACCGAGGGCCTTCCACCAGATGCACCCGGAGTAGTTTCCTCGCTACGGGATTTCAGCAGCGCTTTGAACTTGGATCCAGCTTTACAACCTCGCATGCCTTGTACTTCTATCAGCCGAACCATGTAGCTCGAATTGCTGCTTGTTGCGTTCAGAATCACATCAGCGTTTGTCTCGCACTGAGAGTCCAAAACCTGGAACCAAGCACAAGAACGTGAGCTAAGACTTTATTTAATGCAATAAATTCGAGCAACGGATAAGACTGTGCAGTCATAAAACGTTTGTTTCTGGACATTGGGGTCTTTGAAAGTATTCCGGGTATGGAAAAAAAGAGCAAAAACTGGGAACAAGCAAACAAAAGGTTTATTCATAAGATAAAAATATGTCCGAATTATCAAGATCTACTAATAACTTGGATTTAGCATTTTTTCAGTATGATAAAGTAAATCTCTGTCACAATTGCATTTCGCTTTGAACTATTTGTAAAAATTAAACCAGTCTAAAATGGTAACGGTCATTACAGAAATTCATGTCTACCTGCAGGAGTAGATCCATGGATGCAACGGGAATCCCGAACGACTGAATAAACAGAATCAGTTGTTCAACTTCAAGATCACGTACAGCCGCGAACGCCAATCTCCGTGTGGAAGGGGTGACCTCTGACCCCAACATACGAAGTCTTAGCCAATCAGGAAGAAGCAACGCCTCCTCTTGAGTGTCCATCAAAAAGGCCTGCGGTTTCAGATACAAATTTATTGTTTACCAAATAGCCTGCAACCTGTTATGTGCAAATCACTTGGTTGCCAACGAAGTTGATAAAAAGTTTGCACATTTACCATCGGCCAATCACCTGTGGTATGACGTAGCCCTCCTCGCTAAACCAATATCCCATGAGCTGATGGTAAATGACGTCAGCCTGCTCGGAAATCAAAGCTCCTTGTTGTGTCCTGAAGGAGGGAGGACCAAAACCAAGCAGAATGATACTGGCTTGTGGAACAAGAATGTGAAGAGTCGCTGCACCAAAGTTTGGCCATTTCACATAAATCTGAGGTAAAAATGTTGTTTGTCAGTTGTAAGGGTCTTGTAATCGTGCGGAAATACGTAAAATTCAGTAACGCGTTCATAGAGTTCGCCTTCGACCTGCCTGCTGTATCGCTTTTTCGCAGGTGCATTATATTCGTTATTTAAAGTTGGGGTAAAACAATGTTTTGGGGGGCTTAGGAATGCAAAATTGACTGGGTCGAAATAGCAAGCAACAACTTAAGTGCAGCTTATCAGGCCAACGATCACCTGACCACCCTGCCAACAAACATATAACTTAGAGGAAAAAGTTTTAGTCAGCTGAAGCACTTGGAAAGGCGTCACCAATATCTTTACCCATGATCAATCATTTTTATAATTTGTGCGGTAAATCGGTCAGTCCAGTAACCTCAGCAATTTTGCCTGCAATTCAACAACAAAAATCACCTCGTCTTGTGAGTCGCTCCACGGGATTCGATCCGCCGCCTCTGCTTCGGCGCTTATTCTCCGCGCATCGTGCTCATGAGCGAGACGAATATGCGTCACAAAGATGTGCAACAATGATGTCACAAAGCTCTGACAAGCGCCCATCGGTGCGTCACAGACAAGCGATGACGTCAAGGCCATGGTCGATTGGACGACGATGCGTCTGCAGTAAATAATATGCGCAATAAAAAACAAGTGGTTTATGAACTACATGTTTTAAATCCACTTTATTTTGCGCAGCTATGCCAGATATACCAGCAATTGGACAAATACCAGCAAAGAGTAAATTTTCTGGCAATATTAGTTGTTCCATTAACACCCCACGACATCTAACCACCATAGCCAATCCACTTTCTTAAACAAAATTTTAAACAAAAACAAAATTTACCTGTCGATGAGTAGATGTGAAGCCATGCGAGCCGCCCCGGTTGAAAGCTCCAACATCTGCTCTCTGTCGCCACCTGCCGCTTCGAATTGAAGGTCGTTTGCGAGGAATGTTACGTACGCAGCCACAGCAAGCGGTTCGGCGGCTATTAATACAGCATTGCGGATTGCATCGACCGTTATGAGACGAAGCATAGTGGCGTATTGCGGTAACTGCACTAGATCGTGCAAAAGCCATCTGCCAAAGAAAAATGTTTTATTAATATGGAGTATTGCTGTGATAAAAAGTTTAGTGTTTACGGGCAATAGCATGCCGAAATTGACAAAAAAATCGACCGACTTCTTCGGAATATTCCCATTTATTATTATTTTTGCCTGTGTCTGGGATTTACAGTGAATATATTTTTGAATCTTACTGATGTTCGGCAACCCTTTGTCCCAGTACTCGGGTTATGGCTCATTTTGAAATGTCTTATACCCACTTGTAACTAATTTCATCGTTTGATTTTTCAACCACCATGGGTTGGTCATCGCCAATATTGGACAGAATCATGGACAGAGCAAGACGTGACTTTTCTCGGGTCACTATCTGAGGGGAGTAAAGACGCTTCAGAAAATATTGGATCACCTGCAAAGTAATAAAATAAACAGTGGGAGGACATCTTTTCAAAGTGGAGATGGAAAGTACAAGCTTGATCATGCAATTTTTTTTACAGCAAGTACAACATAGGAGCGAGACTCTGGTAAACCAAGGCACATACATTACATGTGACCTGTTGGGTATTTTAATTCAGCACAGCTTAAGTTATAGCTTTTAAACCTATAGCATAAAAGTTCGCAAAAACAATCCCTCCTTGACAACTTGCCAGTCAAAAAAAAATGATTTTATGTTAAGAACACCTATTTTAGAATGACATTATCAAGACAGCACCTGACTGGACATACAAAGTAAATGTGGGCTATTTTTCCTGCACCATCTCACCTGAACTGACTCATCATAGTTGTCTTGTAGGAGGAGTTGGCGAAGTTGAGAAATCAACTCTTCTGTGTGAATTCCACCACTTGACAGCTAAAACGACACAAAGTTCTTGTTTGCTTGTATATGCGTTTGACTATGACAATGGGCTTCAAAAGGAATTTTATTGAAGTTTGCTTAAATATATGCCCATGTAAGGTTTTAAAGCAGCTCTACATGGGTATTTATTGACCTATTAGGTCACAAATAATTGTCCTCTTTCAAGACCGTCGACAACTATGTATGCATATGAATACACAGTGTTACACTACTGAAAGGGTAAAACTCTTTTTAGGTAGTTTTTACCTTTTCCACTTCACTGTCTTGGACCAGTAGAAACTCACACAGACATTGAACTGGCAATCGTCCAACATCTCCTTTGGCTGAGGCAACCAGGTCTGGCAACCAACTCATGGACTGATTTTCACCATGTCTGTTATAAATGAATCTGGTAGATCAGGGGCAGGACATATGTACCAGGGATTGATTTTTAAAATATATGTAACTTTCTTGATCTTGATTTTTCTTGAATAACTAATAGAATACACTACGTACATATCAGAAAAATCTGTGATGTCCGGTGATGCAGGAAAGTTTGGCGATGCCACAATTACCCTGGGACTCACACTTCTTCTCTACCCTTACCTGTTAATTATGTCAAGCAAAAAGTCTGGTTGTCTGGAACGGCATAACCAGACCCCTAATTGGAGTCGGTATGACAACTGGCCCACTTGTTCCAGTACACGGTCTGGTGGTCTTCTTGGGTGACCCTGTGGGTCCATTGCAATCAACTGGGACAGAAGAAGGCTGCTTTCTTCAGTAATTACTTGTCTGGTTGTCACAGCAGCAAGATGGGATTCAAACTCTAGGATCTCAGCTTTCTCCAGCTAAAGATTACAGAAAATAGAGATAATGATTTCCTTTATGAAGGACAGAAGACAAGTTATTAAACCACACTCTGAGTTACATTTAAGCAATTGGCGGGTGAAGTTTGTCTTTGACAAGTTGAAATGACACAGAATAAATAGTTAAAATTTGTTAAACCCGCCCTGTGACTCATATAAATTTGGTCATTTTCAGAAATTAACTTGAGCTAAGCAGATTTTTGAAGAAAAAATAGGTTTTTCTGGTTTATTAGTAGGACTTATGACAAGTTTGGGTACCGTTGACATTTGATGTTCTTTCCCAATCATTTGATTTTTCATTTCTTCATCCACCACAGTTACAGGAGGGTAGGTAAAGCGATTCACAATCGACATTTCCATCAAAACTGAAAACAACAAATATCAAACAGTTTCCTTAAAAGTTAAGTACATTTTGTACTGCCAATTATTATTTGATATTGCA
>QXVZ01011993.1:0-11832 GCA_008931825.1 Phallusia fumigata | reverse complement strand
TAACATTTGTATGGAACAACGCTAAAAATGATAATGAAAATGAATTTACTATTACAAACTTTTTTTTGTAAAATTTATTTTTTAAACATGATTATTCTAAATTTTTTTGCTACATTTAAGAGCATTTTTGCATGAAAATTTTTCTTTGCCAATCGAGAATATGCTTGTCCTAAATTAAAATTAAGAAAAATTTCTTTTTTTGCAGCATGTTTACCAAACACGGTCTGCAGCGGTGCCAGGGACAGTGTGATCCAAGCAGACGAAGATGTTACAGCGGTGGAAAAGTTTTTTAACAAGGGCCGAGCTTGGTACATCAGACCATCCAAACTCCCAACCAATGTTTTGCTTGCATTTAAGGTTAGTGAGAGATAAAATTAAAAGGAAATGTAAAGATAAATTTGCAGTGCTTATCAGTTTAAACTACAGATAATATATATAAGAGATCAAAACCAGACAAAATATTATACTACATATTAAAAGGTAACTTCTTTAAAAATGTAGGTGAAATGAAAAGGCCAAACTAGACATTTTCCAAATTTGGAAATGACGAAAATTGGTTTCCTACCAAAAATCAATTTCAATCACTTCATAAAGGTGTTGCAAAAATGGGTGTGACAAAACCACAGCAAACCTGGTTGCACTTCAATATAGCCACCAAACAGGCATAAAGATCAGGCGAAACATGTTTTTAAGCCGAAGCCTTAATTAAAAACTGTGTAAATAAGCTGTGCCATCGACCTCGGAAGCAGCAGTTCAAACATTCAAAGTGCCTGTGGGCAGTCAAAGCAAAGTACAAAATTACAGACTTTATCCTGGCACACGCCCGGAACTTCACAGCAAAACAACAAAATGAGACCACAATAATATGCTACGCAACAATATCTTACTGTGAGGTGGGATTCCCTGTCTGACGTCCAAATTTCAACCAGGTAATTTTGCGACAAACCTCGCCTGATAACCAATGTGCTTGCCAAGCAATTTGCTTTATCCCACAACTTACACGAGTGCAAATTACAAACGTAATTATGGAATAAATTTACTGAGATGTGCAGTTCCCAATCAGAAGGTACACCATTCAAACAAACACATATCCAAAGTTTCATTATTTTGGGCATAACAAACAAATATGTGCAATTTTTTATTCTCTATTGATTTTTATACTTCTTATACAAGCATGAATTAGTCACATGCAATCAAAATGTGTTAGTTTGCATTTAAAAGCTAGAATATTCTGTTCAAATCAGATCAAACATACACCGAATAATCAACAGTGCATAAAGTAAAATTAGCATAATAAAAAGCATCTTTAGAACTAACTATCACTTTAAACAACACCTGTGCAACATGTAATTAAAATTTGACTGATTCAAGTCAAAAAAGGTTTTAAAATTGAAATGCAGGTTGACAAAGTGAAAATATGCCAAAATTTAAACCCTGTTATTTTTGACACATTTCAGTCTGATGTCGCACACTACATCACACACTTATGCCGCATTGATCATAACAAAGCCTATAATTATCTAGCGTGTCCACCAGCCACTAATATGGGCTTGACTTCTGGTATCTTGCATGTGATATATGGGATAATTTTTGTTTGCTTTGGCAAAAGCACAGATTTCGGGCAAGTGAGGTAACAGACTTTTGGCACAGATTTACATTTGCGTATTAGTTTATTAGACAGCAAGCAGAAGCGGAGATTTTCCACTAAACGTTGTCAAAGAATTTAAAGTGCCCAACCCAAGGTTGAACTTGGGTCACAATCAGATTCAAGTGATAATATCTGACCACAACAAACAATGAAAGTAAGATTTTATCTGATTCCAAATGTTTAATGATTGAAGGAGTTTTTTTAAATATCACCAAATTTTAACTTTGGCCAATGGGAAACTGCTTCCACAACAGTCTTGCACAAAAATGAAAGAATTTCATCAAGTTTAAAATCTGACAAATGCTGAACACTTGTGTGTGGTCTAAAAATGAAATCACCACAATTTATGTCACAGAGAGAAATTCCAAACCAACAAAATTTAGCACCAAACATGGGAAAATCTCATCACTGCAATGATGATTTATTTTTCTCAGTTAAGTTTACACATATTGGCTTAAGGGTACTACAGCAGTGTTAGGGCCTTAGGGTTTATGTACAACACAAAATTTTGCACTAATTATCATGGCTGCAATCTACTAATTTTAAAATGCATTTTTATTCACCACAAATTTTTTGCACTACTGACATAACCTTGTTCGAAATGATCTTCTGAAATTCATAATTTTCTGATAAGAATGACATTTAGTTGCACAAATAAGTTTGTGCTTATAGTTCAGGGCAATAATACAGTGCAAAATAGTTTTTTGGTTTCATGTTCACTTTCTTCAAATCGGACATAGGATTTTGCAAAAATTTGCCTAGCATAGGAAAATAGCACCCTAATTGCAACAACAACATCAAAATGTTGCAAGTTTTTTTTAAATGACTCAAATTAAACCTACAAAACATTGCCTGATTAAGAAGATAATTGCCTACAACGAGCAATAAGTGCCACTGTTTGAGTTGGGTCAGGTCAATTGGTTTCAAGATTATTCTGAGATTAAATGTCGACCACCAACAAGCTGACTGTGCATATCTGTGGCCATGTGACATTTTCAAACCTGCCTTGCCCCACAGTAAAAGCAAACCACAATACTTCACCGAAGGCGTGATGTGGTAATAGATACTAAAACGTGAAAAACAGGAGCTAGAACCTCTGCGACTCGTGCATGGCAAATTACTCACAAACATGTTTTTTAACAAAGTCTTGCAGGGTATTGCAGCCACTCAAAACCTCAGGAGGTAAGTAAAACATGTCAAACATTGTCTCAATCACAAAACAGTCAAAAAAATCATTTGAAACTGAGGGGAATTCTAACTTTATTGCATGAAAATATTAATTAAAAAATATAAAAACCAGCTGCTTATATAAAGCACAAAAAACAGTTTAAAAAAGTTCTACTTTTTGTTTTCAGAACTTTTCATCGGCGGGTTATTCAGCTGTGGTTGTGATTACATATCATAGCCAGGCAGCAAAAACCACTCAATATTTCTATGGTGAACTGGGAAACTTTGAAGCTTTGTGTCAAGATGCAATTGGAATCATTATCTATGTGCCAATTAATTCACCTAAAACTGCAAACTTCCGTCTTAACTACTACTGTAAGTTTTGAAGTGATGTCATTTAAATTTAGAAGTGTGATAAAAAAGTAAACAAGATTCTGGTAATAAGATGACAAAATGGAGAAAACAGAAATGTCTACCCAAAAATGTGATAAGCCTATTCTAGGTTTATTTTTTTAAGAAATAATATGTAAACATTTATTTTTTAAGTAATCAACATTTAAAGATTAAAAAGCAAATCAGTTTACCATACTCCAACACTTGTACAGTTCAGTATTCATCTAACAAGCCATAGCATCAAAGACGGCACACCTAAGGATAAGCTGACAAATTCACACGAAGCTTATTAACGGTGTATAATTTTCTTCACAGCTGGTTGTGAAGTGTTGTCAAGTGCACAGAGTCAGGTGAAATATACAAGTGGCGACTTCCATGCGAAATCGAACACTGCTAATTGCTGGTTAATCCAACCCACCGATTCAGAGGAGGGACGCAAGCGACTCTACTTCACTATCAGAGATTTGACTTTGCAAAAAGGAGAGGAATTCGTGGTGAGACAATAGTTTAGCACTTTAAGTTCGATGAATTAACCGAATAAGTATTACTTTTTTATTGTATTTTAAGCACTTTAATCTTTTGTTTTAGCAATCCAGATGTAATAGTACAATATTTCTTTAATCACACCACTGGCAAAGAACTTCTATAAAGCAAGTGTAAACATTTTTTCAGATCTGGGATATTCACACATCACAAATCATTGGTTTTTATGACACCTCAAAGATTTTCAGCACAATTGCTGCACAATTCAACTCCACAATGTCAATAATGATTGAGATCACAAGTAAAAGGCATTTGCTTGTTGATAAGGAATCAAAGTTCATGCTCACTTACTACAGTAAGTTTTCTTTTGACAACATTTTGGTAAATTAGAATTCACTTTACTATGCAGCGTAGTGGTTTTTAAATCGCAAGTAGAAATTAACATTTAACAAAATTGTTGACTAATAGTGTTTGTCATTTGAAATATTATAGACAAACACATAAATTGCAAACTTTTTTTTCAGCAATGTCTGGAGGTGACATCGACTGCATTGAGGTGAGTAACCTGACACTAATTGCAAGATATGCTCTCTTCCCAACTTAAACAACACAATTTTACCCGCACCTGAAACATATGAAACCTTCTGTATGCGAGAACTCACACTTTGTGATGCCAATCTAACCTATGTAATTTTTACAGAGGAAAAAGAAATGTGAATCTACCAAAAGCGAAACTCTGGACTTCCTTAAATGCAAAGAAAAGTGCAGAGCATTTGACACAATGTTACTGGAAGAGTATGGAATGGATGTAAGTAATTTCAGAATGTTGTTCATCCCAACAATTACTCAGACTTTCAATCATTTAAAAATTGGTAAATAGCGTTTCTCTACACATTAGTGCAGATAAAATCACCTATTGTAAACCATTCACAAGCTCAGATTGAAATTATAAATTTATGTTCTATTATCATCTAAAAAAACTGTTTTAAATGTTGCCTGAAAGGAAAATAAAAATGAAGTTTTTTTTTGTTTTTAGGGTTCTGAGTCTCTAGCCAGAGCAGGTCCACGGTTCGGGGTATTTTTCAACCAGTGTCCATATGTAAGATCAGCGTGCAAGTGCGACTCTGATAAAGTGGACCACAGAACATTTTGTGATCAAAACACAAAATGTTTTGACCGTAAGTTTTGTGCTATTTGGGTAATAATACTTGGAAAGCATGAAAATATATTTTTTCCATTGACACTGCCATGTCAACAACACCGAATAAAATCAGCAATTAAACACTTTTCTGCCACCTAGTGTAACAAATATTCTTAGATTTTACACCGTTGTTGTGGTGGCGGTAGAGAGTTAAACTTTTGTTGACCAACTTGTTTTTTTTGCAGAGGGTGGCTGTAGTTATGCATGCATTTTTGCAAAAATGGTCTACTGTGCAAAAGAGAGGTTTATAACAGCAATTCAACTGTTGTAACAACATACAATACAGCAAAAGCTTGATGGAAGTTTGATGTAAAAAGATTCTGTTGGGGAATTTGAACAGATGCACGACGTTGATGTATGGTGACTCACTAAGTGGGATTTTTTGTACATTTCTTATTCTTTTGTTGGAACTTGTTTACGCTCATTTGTGGGACCAAATGTTTTGTTGCAATTTTCAATTTCTGTGAATTTTCAATGCAAAATAAAAAATAAAAAACATTTGTAAATTATTCCTCGCCAATGAAAAGTTATTTAAATACAAGCAAGTTATTGAGAAAGTTATACACCATTTTTTATGATAGTTAAATTGACAGTTGGCTTGTTTCTATTTTTTTGTTTGTTTCACTTTCATTCCTGCGGGGCAGAACAAAGCCTGAATGCATTACACTCCTATTGAGTTCGCTGTTAGAGTAATGCGCTTGAGTTTCTTCTCTAAAGAAATGCAAGAAATCAAAACAGGATAGGAATCCACATACGAGCACAGGGCTTTTGCATCAACCACTTTTGCCATCTTGTTAATTACCCATTAGTGTTTCACAGAAATTCAGTGTATTTGGCTGTGGAGCTGAGGCTTTTATTTCACAGCCAAACCCAAACATGACATCAAGTGGACCATGTTACAAACGTAACTTGTCCAGAGGGTGGCAGTGCAGTTGCATACTGCTGCACACCAGAACTTCAGCAATAACTTAAACATAAGTGCCATAGCTAGCATATTATAACATAACTTTTGGCACAAAGTACTTATAACTTCAACACACATTTAGCAATAAACAATGCAATGCAGTTACTTCAGAACAAGTCCAGCAAGGAAATGGCTGTTTTTGAAAGGGCTTCTATGACACATTCAGAAATTTACATTCCTTTCATTGAAAAACCTCAATAGGAGCATTATCTATGTAACAATACACTGATAATAACCTCTTCCTATGATGTCATGTTAAACTACATATGATGTCACACACTAGTTTGCGTCTTTTGTTACGCCGTTTGACCTGAGTCACTTTAAAACAAAGGCCATAGGACAATAATAGGCCTCAAAGTTTCCTGCTGGAGGTGAATTTTACACCCAAGGCAAAACAGATTTTGTCAAAAAAATAGTCTCGTCATAATAAAATGGAAATTTGATAGGTATAAAGATTTGTGTGCATTCAGTCAACACAAAAAACAAAATTCTAGGGCAGTTAAATACAAACTTGCATAGATTGAAAAATTTGTTTGAAAAATAAACACACATTCCTAAGTTTATTGGATGCCATTACGGTATTGGTTATAAGCCTACAATACATAATACATACACGAAAAATCGGTCTATTCATCATTCTTTTGTGATAAGCTAAAATGAGTTTTGTGAAACAATAAGATTTGGAGCAGTATTCAAAAACAATGTTTTTTTGAGTAAAAAACATATTGCAAAAATAAATTATGTACTAAATTTTGTAAAGAAATTTTATTTTAACACCCAGAGAGGCTGTTCCAAGTAATGTTCTGAAACTAACATCTTACAGGATAAGTAGGAATGCCTGAGGCAAGAAGAGAAGCATCGAGAGTCCGAGCCTTATTGCGTGAAAAAGGTTTGGGATCAAATGAAATTAGGAGTTAAGTGCATATATAAGGTCCTAAGTGGAGAACTCTGGGGTATTTTAAAGATGGTTTCGACAAAAATGATTTGTTAAGAGAAATACAAAGTTTTTTGTTGGCGAAGAAAAGTGCTGGATTAGTACGCTATAAAGAAAAGTTTCATTGTAATTTTTTATGTTTTTTTCAGTTTTTGAGTGCTACAAAGTGACGAAAAATATTTTAAAAATGTTGTTGCAAATGAAATTTATTGGTGTAGTTGCACTGGCAACTATATGTGAAAGTGGTAAGTTGAATTTGGCATTAAACAATTTTTGAATATGTAGTTTTTTTAATAACAACTACCTTCATGGAAGGAGGGCCATAAATACCTATTTTTGGTTTAAGAATGTGTTTATTTTCTTGACAAGAAAAAAAATAACCTACATAAGCCTTGACCTAATTACTACACAAGAGAGTTTACAAACTGCCGCATGAATGTTTATAAGTTTATGCTATAGTCAGCTTTGTAACAATTATCCACCTTGTCATCGCAGTGTGTTTACACAACTCAATTTGTCAAAAGAGCAGCGACACCATCAAGCATGCAGATATTGTGGCTACGATGTTTGAAAAACTGTACTTGAAACAAAGATTCTGGAAAATTGCAGCGGACGGACCAAATAAAAACATTTTGTTAGCATTTAAGGTGATTATGACAAGTGCTTTGTCATGATTCAATTGAAATCCTGCTTCCTAGTGTTAATTATTGGCTTAATTGAGCTTGATTCCAAAAATTGCAGACAGATTAATGTCTGATCGGTCGCCCAATTTTAAGCCTAAATATTGCGTGGAATTTTAACAAGTTTGACCCTACACTTACATCACCTGGCTTGTCATAATTGCCTGAGAAAAACTAACCAATTATTCTGAAAATAAGTTCAAAATGGCTGTCCCAAGCTTCGGGCAAAATTACTAATTGTTTTAAAGTGGCGAGACAATATTCTGATGGTATCTTTTTCTAAAAAGACTTTGCCTAAATAAAAACATAAATATGTCACTTTCAACAGTCATTTGGCAATGTTTCTTCATAAACATTAATTTTAACAGTTTTTAAATATGTTTGTAACCAATAAGTTTGATGATTTTCAAATTCAACTTTTTCTGCAGAACTTCAAAACATTGCCTGGGACAACAGTTTCACTCGTAACCTTGTTAACATCCGGACAAATTAAAAATCACATTTATTCTGGCAATCTTGGCAATTTTGAAGTTATTTTGGAAAATGTGATAAGTGCAACAATTATTGTTCCCATCAGTGATGAACATTTCTCAACTTTCAACCTCAATTATTACGGTAATTATTAAAATTTTCTGTATCTTGTAATTTACACAGTATAATTTTTTGTGTCAACTGGTGTACTTTACAAAGCAGAAGCAACACACATAAAAAACGTTTTAGCACGCAGAATAATGCTAATCTAAACAAACTGCAATAATTCCAACTATATTTATCCACAGCTGGGTGTCAGGTGGCTGATAGCAACCGCATAAAGTACCCAACGCAGATAGTCAACCCCAACAACCCCACCAAGTGTTGGATAATTGCCCCGAAACTTCAGGGCGAGCGAAAAAGATTCTACTTTACCTTCCGTGACATTTCAGTAGCACTAGGAACCAAACTTAAAGTAAGATTTCCTTTTTCTGGTTTAGCACTGGTTCAGAATAAACAATTTGTTTTCGATATTTGCTCACTTAAAAATGAGGCCAATACTTGCATGTTGATATAGTGAATGTTCTACCAAACAAAGCATTATAATAAGTCTACCATAAAACAAAGTGCTTTTTAATTTTTGCCAATATAATCCGAGTCATTTCAAACCCTAATGAAAAAGTGACCTCAAAATAAAACCCAGCTTAGTATACCAGCAGGTTTTTATCACATGACAAATACATTATCAGGTTTGGGATGCACACACAAATGAAGACATTGGAATTCTTGATCGCAATAGTAAATTCGAAGCACTTGCTGCTGAAACAATAATGGGAAATATGACACAAACCTTTGTAGTCGAGTTTGTTTGCAGTGACTCCACACAATGTGATACAAGAGGGAACTCGTTTTTTGCATCGTATTACGGTAAATATTATAGGTAACTAAAAAATGTTTAAATTCCGACTTGTGCATGTGATTTAAATATTTATGTAACTTGTGTCAAAAGAAAGTGACAAAAAATGTTTTTGAGTCTAATTTTTATTTTATTAAATTTAGCAATGGCCGACAGCGAGGTGGAATGCATGAAGGTAAGAATTGNCCTGGACAAAAATTAATCTGCATTTGCTTCTTTTTGGCATAAATTTTGAAGGGATCAATAAAAAATTTAAACTGCGCTGCTGTTTTCGATAACTGTAGAAACAATTGAGACAATTAAAAAGTACCAAATATTTTCACCGTCAATGCAACATTTAACACCAGTTGACCTTTAATTCCAACAATTCAAGTGACAAAGATTTACTTAATAGCCACCCTGGCACGTGCAAATGTTACTATTAAGCAGGTCATAAAAAGTCAACTGTCTTATGTGTCAGCAAAATTATCTCATCATGAAATACCACAAAGTCTGAGGAACCACTATCAATTCTTCGGAACAAAACAGACATTGTGCATTTACTGTCACCAAACAAAGCCACAAACAGACAGATGTTGGCTGCCAGGCATGCCATTATTAGATTGTGTTCTTGGAATACCCAACAGCAAACATTCTGCATCTGTCGAAATCTAACTTGGCAATCAATCGTACTAAGAAAATCGATTTTAATTGCCACAAAAGAAAAAATAAATTAAGAGTTTTACGCTCAGAAAAATTCCAAGCAAGTATTTGTTGTTCAAGTGTCCTCCATAACAAATAAGAAAAGGTTTATAAAGCAAAATATTGTAGACAGGCTTGTGGTTGTAACAACATAAAACTATTCTGAAAAACCCCACTACACAAATTCAGTTCTTTGCTTCTACTTTTGAGGTTTGTTCTAATTCTGCTATAAACCTATTTCGAAAAAAGTTCTAAATATTTTGCAAAGTCCAGAAAGTGTTTTCTGCTTTAAACCAGGAAAAAATTTCTAACCTGTTTTTGTTGAACTGTATGGCGAACTCTGTCATCGGTTGCATGGCTTTATTGGTGAAGGTTAGGACCATGAAGGGTTCCTTTTGTCGACGTTGAAAAGTTCCTTGTACCTCCAATCCTTTCGCAATCGCGGCATTCAACCACAACTAAATTTGACAGATATTTGAAAAGTAAAAAAACGGGAGATTTTTTAGATACGATGACGAAATGCGGGTGTGCATGGCAACGCTAAAACTTTAATTTGATTTCATTTGTTACCAAAAGCAGCGCAACGTTATGTATGTGACTTTAACATCGCTGCCGGTTACATACGGTTAGTTTATGGTTTTGCTAGTCACATATATGTCCAACAAATATGCGAAACGTAAACGGGGCACTACTACAGTATAAACGTAAACAAAACGTTTTATCTAATTCAAGGTAATAAACTTGTTAATAAATATTTGTGTCCGAACGAACCTTGTTGCAAGAAGACCAGATTAAAACGTCGATCTATTTTTAAACAGCCACTTATCAAAATAGGCCGGTTTTACAATGACAGCAAAATTAGCGTATAAGTACCTTGACCGCTTACGTAACGGAAGCATTCTCCGTTACAAGTTGTTATCACGACGAAAAAGTCCCGGTGCATAGTTCACTTATAACGGTTATACTTTGCAGCGTGATTACTCGGTATGACCGGGCGATTTTGAAACCTAAAGGTCGCGGTCAAGATTTTAAACTACACCTGTTGAACTTTCAAGCATCAAATGCAGTAATTCCAACTCAACAGTAATGACCTTACGCATTGTATGCGTTATAATTGCTTGGCCATCATGGATCGTTGTAGTTGCGGCCATACGAGTTTGGTGGAACCGCCGGTTATTATTAAAGGCCTAGGGTCAGGATTAATTTTTTTCAACCACATTCGTTGACCTTTAAAGTACAGGATGCGAAAACCCGCCAAGCTGTAATGATTGACCGAGCGCCATAGTTGTCTCGTAAAAGCTTTTTTGACGCCAAGTTGCCAAAATTGAAGCTATACAGTGTTAGTGGAACCACAAACAACTGAGTTAACGCATCAAATAGGGATTTCGAAACCTTTTTGAACAAGACCTTTGAAAAACTTGCCCTATTCGTGTAAGCTTTTTTCGTTGTTCAGCTCTCAAGTGCAAAACAACAATTTTTATAGTTTGCTTTCCAAGAGCTATGACGAGGTTACGTTTAGGATTTCGTGCGATGTTTCATTCTTTGCAAGACCAATGTTTTTTAAACAATAAAAAAGGGAAAATCAAAAAACGTCACGCAATAATTCGGGAGTTTTAGAACAAAGGCGATTGTCATAACCGGACGACACAATGTTTAACAGAACGCGATGAAAAGTGCGATAGGCCGTTATAGAACTCATATTGCTTCCGTAATTATGACAACCCAATCCATACTCAGCACCACATAAGGGCATAACAACACGTATCAAGATTTCGTGCCTTCAAGTGTTACGCGCGACGTGCAACATAAAAGGCCGGAAAGTTTTTCGGCGTGAAATTTTCATGTAGCCTGGATTTGTGTTTGCGTGTTCTTCCATTCTGACATCACAAGTGGCATTGTGTTTTGTTTGTTTTCAGCGCTGCCGGATATCGGCCGAGAAACACGATTTGAGAAATATTTGCGCGCACCTGCTTTGTCACGTGGTAACACCGAAGGCTATCGTGACGTCATGACTCTCGGCAATCGTTAAACAAGTAAAATAATTATTGTTTCACAGTTGTTAAAAAAACGCGGTTAAATTATAAATATTTCGGACTGCTATATTAAGCTTTTAGACTTCCAGTAAAAAAGGAGTCATCCGAAACTATTTTAAACGCAAATTCTGTCCTAGAATTCGTTTTGTTGGTTGCTGATTCACTATGTGAGAAAAAACATTTCTGAGAAAATTAACAAAAATAATTGCCGAACCCCCCCAATCTGTTTGGGGGTGGGGTCAGGGGGATGCAGCACAACAG